>CM077100.1:4229516-4248584 GCA_039619505.1 Cimex hemipterus
CACTTTTTCCCATTTTCTGATAATGTCAGATATGAGATTGCTATCTACATAAATATATATTATATTCCAATATCCCCCTCTCTTTCTCACTCTTTCAATATTTTTCTTTCTTTCTCTCTCACCATCTCTCTCTCAATCTCCTTATTTCTTTCTCTTTCTCTCTCTCTCTCTCTCTCTCTCTCTCTCTCTCTCTCTCTTCCTCTATTTACTTAAATGATTTCACTTTTTCTCATTTTCTGATACTGTCTATATAAATATTTATTTATAAATATAGTCTATATTTTTATATATCAATATCCGACGACTTTCTCTCTCTCTCTCTCCCTCCCTTTCACCCTCTTTACCCTCACCCTCACCGTCACTCTCTCTCACTTTCTTTTTTTCTCTCTCTCTCTCTTCCTCTATTTACTTAAACGTCTTTCATTAAGTGTCTAATGGTGCTTTTATTTTGTTTAACGTATTCCATGAAATGTACTTGGGTTGCTATCAATATTTACATTGATAATAGATAAAATCGATTTATTAGTACGTATATAATTTTTCATAAACAATTTAAAAAAAGCACCAATACAAAACTTGTACCCTAGGTTTTCACGGCGTGTCTGAGTTAAATTTCTTTTTTTTAAGGTAATCATTTCAGTAAAATAAATTATCAATTTACATTATTAATTAAAATTGTTAAAAAAAGGAAAAAAACAAATTTTAAACAAACCTAACATAACTGACATGGCTAACTTATCAGGCTTTGATATAGCATTCAAAATAATCATTGAAAAAAGAGAAAAACGGAAAGAAACAACGGAGGAAGGACCTAGACCTTTTCTATGGTATACTCCGAGATGGGAAATGGTATGGGTGGCACCACATGACGCTCGGTCCCACCACAATCATATTTCAAGCCAAATAGCTTGCCATAAAAGCATGTGAACACGAAGTGACAAATATCTCAAGGAGGCCGTAATCTGTTAGCCAGATAGAAGTAAAGGCTCCCTAAGTCCAATATAAAACGTCACCTGAAAATAGCTTGAAATGTAAAAGTAACAGTTAAAGTAATCAAAATGGAACCTAGGAACAACACATTAGGTTAAAATTATATATTTTTTCCATTAACTGTAAACTTATTAAAAAAAGAACTAGAATCTTTGATACTAAATAAGGCATTACAGAGAGCGTAATCCAGGTATGTGGCAAACAAAATACTACTGACCAAATCAAGTGAGGAATATTAAACACTGAGAGATATTTACGAGACATTCTGTAAAATACCTTCTAAAATGTTGGACCGTTGACAGATGACGAATGTCCACTAAGTCTAGAATAGAGAAAGAAATAAAAAGAAAAAAATGCATCCCTTTGCAATATCGGCCTACGTACTATACCTCTTAGAGAAATTATTTATTTCATTAAAATATGATTCATTAAGAGTGACTTAAATATGTTATTTTTCTGACAATTCTGTTTTAGGAAAGCCATGTCGTTCTATTTTGTATCTCTGCTTAATTATATTCTCTATTTTCATATTTCTACTTTTTTTGCCCTTTCTCTACGTTGTTACATTATGCTATATTACTTCTATGCTAACACTTTATTATTGTTGTCTGAGCTGTAATATTATCCGTGCACTGTCCTATTCATATACATTATATTAAGCCGGAGCGTAATAAAGTTTTCTAATGTTTAAATTTTTCTTTAAACAAAAACCATTTCTCTCGCCTATTACACACTTTAACAGTTGAAAAATGTAAATTACATGTTTGAGGAAACGACTTTGCACCCATTATCATTGAAGTTGAAAAGTTATCTCGCCAATTTGAGGCGTTTTTGTTAATTATTTTTTCGTAACAATAGAACAATGGGATCATATTACTTATGAACAATGCCCGTACTTTTTTTTAAACTGAAAACTTAGATAATTAATACTTTGGGGGAATTCTGTATGAAACGGTTTTCTATAATCTCCTGCAGTTTTCGGAGGATCCACAAAAACATTTCCAACTTTGCTGTTCATCGATTCTGACTGACGACACCTAGCCAGATTTTTTCAGGCAATCATTGTAGAAGTTCTTTTGACTTCACGAACTTGAACTTTCGTCGTGAAATATCCTTCTGGGTATCGATTTCCGAAGATCGTGCCTTATCATATTTTCTTCCATAAAGGATCACTCGTAAGAAGTAGGTGTGCTTAATTATTATTTGTTGAGTAAAAGTATATTCAAAACAATTCCTGATAAAATAGAAAGAAGATAACCTACACAACAAGGAAGTAAACAATTCGTTATTAAAATTTTATATTATCGAAAATTTAACGAAAAAATTAAATAAAATCAAAATTATTATGTTTTCTGATAATGATTTTACTTTATGTCTTTTTGTTCCATTTGCTATGCAAAATAAAGCACAAACGTAACGGTTGTATTGTAAAATTTATTCTGCGCCCAAACAATTTCAAGCTATACATTCAATAAAATAATTATTTGGTGAACCAACGCGGTAGAAAATTAAGTTGAAATATTTGAAAAAAATTGTTTAAAATAAAGATTTTTTAAGAAAGGGAAGTAATTAATTTATTAACACAATAAGTAAAATTCGAATTAGATTCTTTTAGAAATTTACGAAGAAGTTGGTTTCATTGAAAAAAGTGGCAATAGTTTCTGTTTAAGGACGTGGTGAATTGTTTTTCCTATCACAAAATGTATTACACAACCACATAGTTTGTTGTTTTTAAAATGAAACTGCGAACCTATCGTTGTACGTACATCAAATAAAAAATTATTATTTTGTTACATTGGAAGAAACGTTGAGAAAGGGTGGACCGTACTGTTTGGTTCTACATTGGTCGATACGTTTGCAACGATAAATTGTCATATGCCATCCAATTTGGATCAACATATTTTCCTCTCATGCCTATGGTATTTCTTCTTCAGTATACCAGTGGGTACATATTTAATCACCCAAGAGTGAGTGGAAGGCAATAAGAAGTCGGGGTACGGAATGAGTGCTTTGGCAAACATTTGCCGACTTAGAAGGGCATCCGAGTTGTCAGATTTGAAAGTAATCTACTTTGCAAACTTCATTAAATAATCTTATTCTTCGCCTTCGCCGTTGAGTCGACTTTTTCCTGCCTCTTAATTCTCGTATCCCTACACTTCCATAATTCCGGTATCGATTTAACTTTTTTTTTATTGATAATCGAGTTGAAACTGTAGTTTGGCCCTGCTTTATCGAGTTCTAGATAAGATTTAAATTAACTTTATTACGTTTGTTATTTACCAGTTTTGCTGGACAATGAAAATTACTAAATTATTAAAAAATAAACAATAACAGATTAGTTCTCAGAATATTACGAAACATATAAGCTTTTTGGGTATTGATTATTTGAAGATTGTGAGATGCGGTGTGGTGTGACGTAGGTTTCAGAAAAACATTTTCTTTATCGTGCCTAAATTTCGATCTTTATTGGGATCATCTTTAGGGCTCAAAGTGTTTGTTTTCTGTGTAATTGTGTCATTCTTGGGTGTCGTGTTGAGAGTGCCTCTTGATGGCTTTTTTTTCACTACTATAGCTCGTAATTACTAGTAACTAATGTATAAAGATAATGGATTTGATTTTAAACTAAATGTTTAGTTACGCTTTTGTGTATGTTTTATGCATACAAGGTGAAAAGAGTGTGTCATACGATGGGATGGATTTTGCACGCAGGGCAATACTCAGAACTCAGCTGGGAAGCAGAAAAAAAAACGTCAAACCCTAACAGGATTCTTACCAGGTCACTGCAGACGGAAGGGGCATTTGAGGAATATTTGTATAACCACACACGGTATGTGCGGATTCTGCGAAAAAGCGGAGGAGAGCAGTAAAACTCTCTCTCTCTCTCTCTCTCTCTCTCTCTCCCCATCCTCAGGAGACGGCAACACGACTTCTAACAAACTTTGGAGTCACATTTCTCCGCAGGAGGAAGTATTTGTGTACAACGTAACCGTAAAAGAAATTGAACCATCTAACCCGGACCGGCTATGAATATGGATATGGATAGTGATAAAAGAGGCGGCCACTATGCCTATTGCACCTCGACCTGAATAAATCCATTTTACTCTCCTGTTTTTTATAACTCACTGTCCACCCTAGGTTTCTATAGCTTTTGTCAGCGGCTAGGAAGAGAACCTTACAAGAACCTGCATCTACATAGACCTTCACAGAAACGTGGAATGTGTTCTGCGTTCTCCTCCTCTTCCCGGCGGTATCTGCACAGTTCTTGTTCTATCTGTACCCCTATCCGGTGCTTGTGCTTTCTTAAGTGGCACTGCTCTGTCAGGATCCAACCAGAATCCTGGCTCGGTTGCGGTTGCTTCCAACAATTCTATTGTAAGTTTTGTGGATGGTACTTCTATAAATCTCTTCTCGCGCCAATACCTGTGGTATCGTTTCACTAGGAGGACGGCTCAATAAGAATCCATTTAAAGATATATCCTCTTTTGTGGCAGGATGCTAAGCAACTAGGGTTTAGGACACTGAGAGTCTATGCTGGGCCCGTTTTGGCCAACCTTTTCGTTCCCTCTATGCCCCGAATGACAGGGGACCCTTGCCAGGTTCAGGTCATTAATGTCAATGCAGTTCCAAACACTCTTTGCCTTTGCCTCGCATGAGGCTTGGGCCCTAAGATTTACTGTGACACGTGGTTAATTCTCTTTATATGTTTTATGGCATTTGGTACGCTTTAATAATATAGTTAGCAAATACATCATTCAACTAATTGTATTCACTGAAATTTTATCTTCATCAACTTATAATAGGACGTAATTACTGCTTGAACATTGATATTTAAACAAAAGATTTGCTACTGAAGTAAAAAAATCCATAGTCTGTATGTCTTCAGGGAAATATCCGGCGTATGTAAAATCGTCGACACCCTTCCATTCCACATGCGAACAATGTGAGGAGTGTAGCTTTGTTGCATCATTGCTTTTATTCCGGTTGATCAAAGCGGTTGTATTTCCCTTTTAGCACTCCGGATACTTTATGAAAGTTGTTGGAATAGCATCAGAGTTAGATCTGGCATTATGGACCAAAAGTGTAAAATACCCATGTAAAACAAATGCCGACTTTTCATCACCTGAAATACAGTGTTAACCTCCATGAGATTTCATTGAATTATAAATCCTGACAAACATCAGCAGTACTTGTCTTTTCTTTTTAGAAAGGCGAACTGGACGAAATAATTAGGGTGATAATTATCGACTAATCTATGTCCATTTTTAATCAATTTCGCATAGGCACCTCAAAAACTCTCGCTTCAATGTTCATCGCTCATCTACAACAGAATGAAACGTTTTATCCACCAGACTTTAAGATCCCATTTATCCTTGAAGAAAGAAGAAGTGGATACAGATGTCTCCACAAAACCCTGGAAGATTATAACTTTAATAAGGTACCGCAACATTCTTGACAATCATCTAAGACGCCAAAAGTGCCAATGGCCTCGCATTTTCATCCTCCGTGGAGAATCTGTATGCAAGTGTGTAAGTTTGGTTAATCATTTCTACATTCTAACGATAAGGAAGTTTATAAAGGCTATAGGGTTGTTTCTAGCACTCCATTGTGATGTGACCTAGTATTTAAAAGATAAATAAAAACTTTACAATCATTTAATATTTGTGTTAAATGGAACCCTTTTACAGAAATTCTCAGCTTCAAAAATTAGGGGTGTTATTTTTAAATGACCGGGCTAAACTTCCCATGAACCAATGACGCTATAAAAAAACAAAAAATACTGTTTAGTATTTTTTAGTCTAGTCTCTTGAAAAGATAAAAATTATACATAGTACCTCAGGCCCAGTTCAACGTCAGAATTTCAAATATGACCCTATATACATCCTGACACATCATTTCAAAAGACATTTTACGCTGAAAACAATGGTGCGATCAGATTTTAAATTGGTCAAAAAATGACAAAATTATGGCAAAAAAGTTGAAAAAAGGCACAAATATATGTAGGACGTGGAAAACAGAGAATTTATGCAATACAAAAAAATATATACTTATATTTAATAGAAATATTTCTACACACACAAAGTGTTTATTTTCTGTTTAGTAAACATACTTACATACTTACACTAAGACTTTGAGTGACTGGAAATACTTTGATTGAATATAAAAAATATATTTTTTGCATAGTATAAATTCACTTGTTACCCATCCTGTATGTATTTGTTAAATTTAAACAATGTATGTAAATCCCAGGCACTAAAGATGATCTCAATTGAGTTCGAAACGTTGGCAGGATAAGGAAAATGTTTTTCTGAAACCTACATCACACAAGACCGCATCTCACGATTTCTCAATAATCGTCGACTAACAGTCACTAATCACCACACAAATCTAATTAATTTTTAGACACTGTACACCAAATGTAGCCAGTCAAAGGCTTCGGAGTGTCGAAAACGTTTTTGTATTGTTTGTTATGTTAAACAGATGCTGCTTGTAAAGAAAAAAACTTAGAGCAACAAGTCTCTCAAAATGTACACCTTGTATACGTCTAATATTTAGTTCGATATATATCGATAGTATGGTCAAGGGAGGATATGAAAACAAAATTGCAAATTTGCCAAGCTTTCGATCTGGGCTGCTAGGTCTTCTTCAAGGCCTTAATTTTCTAACGAAAAGAGGCGTACTGAGCCGAAGGACGTGGGTTCGAATCCCGCTCGTAATACGAATTTGGCAACATAACGAAAAACCATACGCAGACCTTACACGATCAGTAATATTGACAATATAGTATGATAGTGACAATAATACTGAGTTATAAGGTGAAAAGAAGAGTATAGACTGTCGATTTGATGAAATCCAGATTTTCTGATCCCGGGGCATCAATATGTAAAAGAGGAAGGTGATATCGTCAATTGATCGTGCAATGGCGGCTTTTGATAAAAAGAATACCTAATTGGAAAAAGGATTTAGTTAATTATCACGCCTAAAAATATGGATTAATATTCTTTAATTTTCCAAAATTTAAAAAAAAAACTATGTATAAGGTTAAGAAGAAGAAGGGCCCATTATAAGTTACCAAACTTGTGACGTCCTCTGGCTTACAAATTGCGCTAAACCCAAATAGGCAAGATTGATCTTCTGAAAATCGTTTTGCACATTTCAAGAGTTGTCGTCCAGGTTAATATAAAAGTCTCCTTTACCTTTCTTCTCACGTCCGTGGATTCTTTATGTATCATGTCGATACTTTCAAGATAAGAATTGTGCCCCTTGTTGTGCTGGTGTTGTGACAACCAACAATTTTGATGGATCTTTACAGTCATGTTTATGTCTATTTTTTAACGGCCATGTATTTGGCTGGACATACCATACAAGAGACTCTATAAATAAGATTAGACAAATCATCTTTATCATTTAACTTTTCGAAAAACCTATCCACCATATTCAAATACTTGAATGGATGGATGGATACAATGGTCACCAAGAACTGGAGGAGTTCCCTCCTGAGCACTGCAGATATTCAGCTTATTGTACTATATCCTGGCTCCATTTTTGGGGGAGGGCTTACAACACAAAGTGAACTTGAGCCCCCGTTGTACCAGTGTTCTCTCATCGAAGAAATTCATTTTTGAAGGGGGTTGGGACCAGATTCAGGGTCACTGAGATCCAGTCCCGCCCCTTCCATTGATGAGACCCGTGACAATTTCTTTTAATTGCTGCCACCGGTCCCCTTAGGCGTCAGAAAAATTCCAGAGGCGACGCTGGGATCGAACCCACAACCGCGGGGTCTACTAGCCGAGAGTCTGACGCCTTAACCACTCGGTTACCGCGGCCCTCATTCAAATACTTGACATATATTTAAACCAGGTACGTTGTTTTTGAGGAGTACCCTCACTTTATTACTAGCATCAGGTACAAACTTTGAACTTCTATATACACAGGCTTATTTCTACAGAGGACTTCTTGAGGGTGGAATATTTTGACTAGAAGTTAATGTGGTCATATTTTGGTCAATTGATGTTACAACTAAAGAATGAGGGATCGCCATTGGGCTTCAAAGTTGTGAGTGCTCCCTTGTTTCTCTTTTTTGCCAGTATTGTTCAGGTTGTTTTTACAATATTTACCTTAAAGGTTTATGATGAATTGAATCGGCTATGAGTGTTATTGTTTCACAACGAAAGGGTACGCTTTGAGATTTAAACGGCAAAACTATCCATCCTCTCTGTCCCTTCTTTACAGACAATCGAATCGTTCGGCATTGGCTCGTACATTCTCGACAAACGGACATGTGTCTCTCGCACCATTTATCTTTCATCCTCAAATTGGGTCGGATTTTATTCGTTCTTTTTTAATCGTACTCATCCTAAACGTGGAATAATCCGTAATATCAAATAATGTGACAAATCTATATTGGATATAATTCTCTTTCAAATATCAGCTGGTTTATTCCAAATGCATACGGGAGACTCAAAATATCACTTTTATACGTTACTGCACTACAAATGCTTTGTCGGATTTGGAAAGGTAAACGAAGGTTGTATGAAACATATCACACCGATCACATTCTATAGATATTTGTGTGGTTTGATAATCTTTGACTGGCATCATTATTTTTTTTCATAATTTCAAATTAGACTGAAATCGAACTAATACTAGCTTCCGCCTTGTTTTCAGTCTGTCTTTTTTAAAATCTTTGTGACAATGGCGCACTTTTTTTTCATTTTAGGACTTGAACTTTAATCTATTAGACCGATTTCTGTATAATAAATTTCCTGAAAGAGTTTAGAAGATTTTCGTTTCTTTTATGAAGTTGAAAATTTTTCTTAGTATCATTTCCTTTTCATACTTATTGCGTGGTAACATAGGATATGTTCTGTCGTTCTGTTTGTTCTAGACATCATCACCATTCAACTGATGATAGCCTCATGTTTTTAAAGATGATTGATTTTTAACTGAGGAAAGCTCTGTAAATATGCCCCTTAGTGATTTTAATTTAAAACATCCAAAGAATACAGTTCTTCCAATTCAAAGTCCTAAGAACCGTTGTTAGACCATTGTCAACGTTTTCAACTAACATTTCAAAACCACTCTTCATGATCATAAATTTTGAACTATCATAAATACCCTTCGTTAGAACCCAACTCCCCGATAAATTTTGCATGTTACACATAAATAAATATATCTTCACAGCCCAACCCATTAAACCCATGTGTCCAACATAACCCACTTATGCAGCCCAGTCAGTGGTGTTAGTGTATAATTTTTTTTTGATCTTTACTGATGAAGGCATTCTGGATTCTCTGTCCAATATACAGTAGCTGAAAAAATTATATAATAGGGATATAATCCTTACAGATCGTCTCGGTGTGCTGACTGCGGGAAGAACAAAACATAAAATCCTTTGTTTCTAATCATTAGGCAAAAGCTGCTTGAACGGTAGGCTACTGGTAACCGGGTGTGCTTGATGAGAGTGAAAGGCCATAGTGGATATAAGCGCAATGATAGGGGTCGATCTACGATAAGGAGGCTCTGGTAGTCAAATAATATGGCTAATGACATTGTGGCCCATTTTAAAAACTTTGGAAGAATTACAGGGCAGAAGGACCATCTCCACGAGGACCAAATGAAAGGTTGAGTGGACGACCGACGATATCAAACAGTCTATGGATCTCAGCAGAATTAGATGGGCTATGAAGGTTTCTCACACGATCCGGCTTCAACTGGTCCAACATAGTCTCCCACATGACCTAGACAACTAGGTCTCAGATTAAATTTAACGTGTGGTTGCAGCGGCATACGATGTGCTGTTATCCTGCTCTGTTAACTCGGGGGCAACAGATATTTGAACAGTAATTTACAATTGCTAGTTCCCCCCACGTTACTGTAACAATGTCAAAAATTACTGCTTTGGTTACCAAAAAATCTTGAAAATATATAGTTTTCGTATTTAATGCATGATCAGTCGTTGACCTCTCGTGTTAGCACAAGGTAATACGGGTAGTGTTTCTCTTAAACTTCCAAAGCAAACTTCTAAGGCCTTTCAACATGTCCGACCTATGCATAAATTAATTTTATAGTGCGTTCCTCATACATCGAAAAGCTATGCCATATATTTTTTACGGATTATTTTTGAAATAACTGATTTATTAATCGGTAAAAAAAAAATTTTGTTAATAGGTCTGAATATTCATGTTTTTTTTATTGAGCGTTTTATAGTTTATGACAGTTTTTACCATTCAGTATATACTTCGTTTTATCTAAACATTAATTAATTAATGAGCATCATAATATAATTAGCTGGTAGGTTTGACGGTAGGGAAAAATTCAACGGGCTTACTCAATCGTTTTGGTAATTATTGTAATAAAGAATGGAGGAATTACGAAATTCACATGCGCTGTTTACAATTAATTAGTCCAGGACAATGGCACGTCCGAATATGAAAGGTTTCGTTTAAATATTTTTTGTTTTCTTTTTACGGACAACTTAAAAAACTAATAATTGTTCTGTCAACATTACCTAAACCTGACAATATAAAAAGAAAAATCGTAAAGGAAAAATTCACGAGGCTCAGATCATTTCCCCGGCTAAATCAAAACCGCCAAACCTAAAAAAAGAAGCTTAACAAGACAAAGAGAATCTGTCGAGCTTTTGGTTATACCAAAATCCGTTTAAACGTATTTAAAGACAAAACAAACATCGAGGCCACAATCGGAAAACTGAATGACGTGTTTCCGTGATTGAAAGCAACGTTACCGTTTATTGCATACTAACAGCAAGATTTTAAAGATAAAAACATAAAAGTCAGTGTAAAATCAAACGTAATAGCGTAAACTTTATTGTCGTAATTATCACGAAAATGGATTAAACAAACATATTTCAGCTGGATACATAAAATACACAAAACTATAAGAAAATAATTATAAATTATACTAAAACCAGTGGTAAACATAGACGTCCCAACCTCTTCATCTGCCCCAGCCTCCTGACAATAAAATGAAATAAATGGGTCCCCTCAGCCTGCTTAGCTCTGGAGGTCTGGGAGACATTTCCATGTTTCTTTAGTCCTTCAATTAATTAGAGTTTTTAGTTGAGACAAAAAAGACACACGAGCGGGATTCGAACCCTTCGGCTTTATACGCCGCTGCTCTACCACTTGAGCTATCCTGACTTCTCTCGGATACTAACTTCCTATCTCAACTCCACCTATCGAATTTTCCCTTTATTTTGCCATTTTTTTAATCTCAACTAAAACCTTAATTGATCGAAAGATACCAGTTGGTTAAGCGGACCGAGAAATTTAGTGAGTTTTCTAATATTAAGCAAAAATGTTAGTTTTCCGATGCGGCCTGTCATCTCCCAGGGAGTACTCCTAGGTGCATTCTATAGCAAGTACCTAACGGACTCATTCCACAGCTTTGGCAACCTACCAAAAAACTCGCAGTATTTATTTGAACAGACAGAAATTTTATTGCATTTGGATACAATTTTCCTTTTATCTAGGTATCAGGCCCCTAATTAGATTATACGTAAATTGTGTTGACTTGAAAAAGAAAATAAATACACTATCACATTCTGTCTAGAAAGGTTCAGATTAAAGAATCTTTCTACAAGGAAAATTTTTTAATATATTTTTACTTTTACTGATTAACGATTTATATAAGCGAAAATGTTCACACCCATGTGCATACATGCACACTTGTTGAAGAGCCTACCATTTCAATTCACCAACCGCATGCAGTTTCTAAGTCTAAGTCTTCTGCAAATGCAATAATGAATTTTATCAACTGTAATAAAACCACCCTAACTGAGTTAATAATAAGTAAGTATGTATTTAAGAATAAGTGGAGGTGTGAATGGATTTAGGATCTGATTGCTTTGGGGGCTGAAACGGTCAGAAATGAAATAACCTCGGAGGCTGGACGGATAAGGCCGAGGTCTCACCTCGAACTGAAAAACGCCCGGAGTGGGTGATCCTCGAGTCCTGCCGGTTATTTATTGTAAATTACAAAAGGTGGAATTGCTGGTGGACTGCGAGAGGTGACAGGCTTAACTTTCAGCTTATATAAATCAGTAATCGGATTGGCCAAACATAATGTCATGTTGAACCGGCAAAAGGTTACTTGCGTACACTATTGTGCATGCGTATAAACTGCTATCGAATTCCTGTTAAAGGAGTAACAGGTTGAGGTAGTAAAGAAAAACGACAGCTGCCCTAAACCACTACTCTTGTCAATTTTCATAGCATTCAATTTTTTTGACAGTCCGTGCCAACTTAATAGATGCAGAAAACGGACAGCGTTTTATCTCGCGTTACTGCCATCCCCATAGGGAATTATCCCGAACTAATTAGTATGTACAGTAGATATAAGTATATTTCAAATGTATAAGTGGTGTATTAGTGTCTCGCGTGGTGTCCCTGGGGTGGGGAATCCGGCCTAAGTTATGACTCGGGTTCTATCTCTCTTCTTATCCCCTGCCTCTGAATTTGCATGGCCTTTCATGCTCAATTTAATCTGTGTTTAAAAGGGCTGTAAACTAATCCGTTTATACAGATGTACTATCAAAGCCGATACTTCCTAAATTAACTCTGTGACGGCGATCTTTTCTTACTTTCTCCTATCGCCCGACGACGAACAAAGTGAATTACTCTAAGTTTAATGCACTTAAAACTAAGTCATTCAAAAAGTCGAACGTCATACAATAAATACTTCGTGTATTGTTTGTTGCCAAGGGACATGATTTGTATTAAGATTCATTTTACGTTTTCGTAGTCCATTGACCAAGTTAATTCTTTCAATCATTACTTTCTAAAGTCTTGGTTGAGCTAATAAAAGTCAGTGTCACGAGCGGGATTCGAACATAGGACCTTCTGCTGAATACGCCGCTGATCTACTACTTGAGCTATCGTGGCTTCCATGTTGTGACCTTATGAAGTGGCCATGGGGAGCTGTTTCGTGAAGTGTGATATTCATAACTCGCTGAGAATCCAATCCGATTACACGACATTTGAAAATGGCAAAACGAGGGAAAATTCGAACGGATGTACGTTGAGCGTTAGTGTCCGAGTGGATCGAAGTTATAGCTCAAGTGATGGTAGAGCAGCGGCATATTAGCCGAAGGTCCTGTGTTCGAATCCCGCTCCTAACACTATCTTTCTTATCGACCTTAAAAAGGATAATTTATATTTAGAGTCACTAATTTGGTACACGACATGTCAAAAAGGAGGGAAAATTCAAAAGGTGGGGCTGAGATGGGAAGTTAGTGCCCGAGTGGATCGAAGTGGTAGAGCAGCGGCGTATTAGCCCAAGGTCGTGGGTTCGAATCCCGCTCGCGCCATAGATTTTTTATCTCAACTAAAAACCTTAGTCAATTGTTTTATATTTAGAGTTGAAATTCGCTGAATCTTTTTGCTATCGAATAGTTTACAAAAATTATAATAAAAAACATAATACTTCGTATCCTTAAATACAAAACAACGTTAAAAAAATAAAAAGACGAACCACTTGAAGATATAATACAAATAATTGAGGGGAAAATCCGATTCATATTTCCCTTTCAAGTTATCGTTCCACTTAAATCACTTTTTATTAAGAGGCGGCTGTATCAGTTTTCCTTGTTGAATTCCATCACGTTACATTGCCTCCAGTTATCACGAGGCGCATTTACATCACCCATTCCCCCCTTTTGTTTCGAGTAAGAAGATTATATACCAAAAGTAATATTGTCATGTGTTGGTTCGACGGAAAACCTTCACATCCATCCTTTTCATTTTAAGTCTGAACGTTCTTGAAATTTGGCATGCAATTGCAATTATATCTTACAATAATTATGAAACAAGATAGAGAAACTTTTAAATTCGAAATTTTGGGTATTGGCGTCAGCGACGGCTAAGGGGTTAACATAGCGGCTTATGACCGTAAGGTAAAGGTCCCGACTTCGTATCACCGAGTCAAAGTATTTTTTCTCACTCGAAGTGATTGTTTTCGGTGTAGATGTGTCATTCTTCTGTGTCGTGTTGAGAGTGCCAATGTGATATTGCTGTTTTATGTATATATACGTTGGATTTTGAAGGTGTGGGGAGGGAAATCGGGAATAGAAAGACGATTTCTTATATGAAAATTCCGCTTCTTTGAGTAGAAAGGAGTCGACAATGGGGAAAAATGGGCTGATTATCTTTTCAGGATTACACATACGGGGCTAATAAGGGAAAGGAAAGCCAAACCGTTGAAAAATTCAACGATGCAGAAATGTTTGATGTATAGAATGTGATGATTGTTTTATATGTTATATTTTTTGTCCGATGCGATGATATTTGTATGATATCGATATTGAATTTAATTAATGATATTAGTGTAGCTGTGGCTGAGTTTGCATGTGTCTGTTCTGTAATTGATGCTGTGCTTATCTCTGTTGGTGGAACCTATTTCGAAAAAGTTACCTTTATGTTTCTTTTGACTTGTGTGCTATATTTTTGGATTGTTGAAGTCAAAATTGTGTTGGTGTACATATATATATATATATACACATTTATTCTCTTATACAGATATTGGGATGTAATACCGATGCAATGTAATTTTCACGTCCTACATGTATTTGTAAAAGTTGAACAATGTTTATAATTTCCAGGCCCGGAAGATGATCTCAATAAAGATCGAAACGTTGGCACGGTAAAGAAAATGTTTTTCTAAAACTTACATCACACCAGAACGCATCTCACGATCTGCAAATAATCATTAATTAACTGTCACTAAACACCACACACGTTTTGTTTTTAAACGCCGGTACTCCGAGGATTGATATAACCTCGTATTTAAAATAGCTTTGAAAACAGCACATTTTTCCTTAATGTTAATCAACTTTACATCTTTCCATGATTCTTCCTTGATTCGGAGCGTCTGGATATTTTGCAAATCGACTCTTCTTATTAAAAGAGGAACAAGACATTTTTTCCCTGGATTTGTACAACGTTTTTAGTCGAATGTGACGACGAGTTATCACGCCTATTTTAATATAATCGATAGTTGAAGTGCGATTAGACATTTGCGATACGTGTTCTACACATCTAGTACATGTTTTAGGCTATATATCGGAGATGCGCCCTGGTTTTCCAATATCGGTGTTGTGTAGTGTACAGGACATTAACTTGTAGAACCTCCGTGTTGTTTGACACCCGAGGAGAGACCAACTTCTCCAATCACACTTGGAATAGTTTCCGTCCACCCCAAATCGCTTTCTCGTCGTGGAACGCCTCCAGTCGCACACGTACCCATTTCATTATCCGCGCTAACGTTAAAAGTTGTAAACTCTGTCGTTTAGAAACAGGTTGGAATTAATTTGTGGCCGACAGTTCGGTTTACACCTCCTTTAACCCATGTATGGAAATGATTTGTTAACTGTTTACAAACATGAAACGTATACTTTAGAAAAATCGTTTACATTTTTTAAAAAATGTCTTCTCTATTCATCATTTCATTTTTACTGTGTAATTAAAAAAATATCAGGATTTTTTTTTTGAGGCAATTCTAACACTGCATCTTTAAAAAATCGTGTTTTGGTCAAACGGTCTGACAGTTAGTAATTCTACAAGGTACGTATAATTTCTTTCCTAAAAGCCGTTACTAGATAAAAAAACCATCCATTATATTTTCATGGCTTGATTGACCAAAAAACTTCTTTCAATTAATTAATCATTATGTAAGGTATTGGTTGAAATAAAAAAGGCATTGTCACAAACGGGAGCCGAACCCACGACCTTCGGCTCAATACGCCGTTGCTCTAACCACTTAAGCTATCGCGACTTCGATCAACTCGAGCACCAACTTCCCATCTTAACCTACTTTTCGAATGCGTCTGAGAGGATCGAAGTCATGATAGCTTAAGTGGTAGAGCAGCGGCGTATTTACCAGAAGGTCGTGGGTTCGAATCCTGCTCGTTACACTGACTTTTTTATCTCAACTAAAAACTTGAATTAATTGAAAGATATTAATTGGTAGAAAACTAGTGAATTTAATAAGTTAAAATGAAGTATTCTTTACTAAAACTCTCCGTGGCCATTTCATTTGTAGCCGAGAACCAAATAGATGATCATCATTATTTAATAAGATAGTGTCCGACTGGATCGAAGTACGATAGCAATTTATTAAGGACTTTATTTGATATAAAATTATTAATATACCCAGTTTCTTTGTTCAAGGCTTCTTTGATCTCTTTGAGAGAACACCACAATACCCTCGACCTCCTTAAATTACTGGAAACCTCTGGGCTGGCCGAAATAGAAATAATTTCTAGAAGTATCTACCCTCCAATTGAGTGCACTAAAGTTTTTTATTAGGCTACTACTAGTAAGGAAAAAGAGATACAATGATAAACATTTCCAAGTACAAAAGAAAAATATATTTATATAATTTAAGTTTGTGCTAACCAGTAAATCATGGCTTAAGACTACCAGCAATATAAAGATATACAAAATCCTTGAGGGGAAAAAAGAAAAAAATAGTAATAGCAGTTACAAGTTTTGGATCAAACAAACATGAAAATATAAGGATTTTTTTAAAAATAATTCACTAGTTTTCGTGGTCTGATTGACCAAATAATATCTGTCAATTAATTAATCTTTATGTAAAGTAATGGTTGAGTTTAAAAGTCACGAGCGGGATTCGAACCAACGACCAAATACGCCGCTGCTCTACCACGAGCTATGGAGATTTCGATCCACTCGGACACTATCTTTTTAAATAATGATGTTGATGATGATAGCTACTAGGAAAAGAGGTTTTTTTTGTTCTTTAAGTACTTTAATCTTCTGTCTTATCGTACTTTCCTGTTTAGTCCAGTACGATCTTCTAAGAAATCCTTCTTCTAAAAAAATATATATTTATAAGTTGGGATAAGACTATTTTTTGCATAGCTATATAGTTAGCAACTAGTTAATAATTAATTGTGTGGCGACCATTGTGGCAACACTGCCTTAAAAAAGTGAACCTTCCTAGACTGCTTTTGTGAAGGCAATAAATAAGTGACTTTCGACTCACGTGTTGTTTTTGTACCTCTCAAAATAACGGCTAAAATTGTATAAAGATTATTGTTTCAACAGTAAACTCCCCTCTAAAGAAAAGCTGATGAAATAAAAAAATGGTGAAATCAGAGATGTGATATACATCGGAGTTTACTTTGAAGCAAGTTGGAAAAGGAAAAATAAATAAATAAAAAATATTAACAGTTCTGCTGTGTATTCCTCCCCTTTTTATGCTTGGAAACCTTTAGAAGATTCTTTCATGCTAGAGTCCACCTCATTGAACGAACAACTTCCAGAAGAGGGGAAGGCGTTTTTCTTCAGAAAAAGGAAGCATATAGTACATCTGTAAAGTTTACTTTAAACATATTTTAACAGGCGGGATTATCGTTAATAGATTCTCTTAATCCAAATGAATCGTACGCTGAAAAGTTTAACAATCGTTCATCTTTTATAAGCCGAAGCTAAAATAAACTGACTTTAAATACGCTTCAATTTCTTCTTATCCCTTTTACAAAATTCGACAAACTTGCGCAGTATTTCTTTTTATCACAGCCTTACCGGTTTTAATATACCGCTATAATTTGCGATAAACAATTGGTTACTTCCTCGTTTGAATTAAACGGGAGTGCGTTCCTGATATCGTTATCAGCTTCGCAAAGGTGGAGGATGTGACTGTCAGACCTGATGGGTCCATACACTATTGATTCATCAGTACTGTTCCTCTTGGGGATGTTGCGAGAAAGGTGAAAACAAGTTCAATTTCTTTTCAGTAACGTGACACCTACGCTTAGACCTGCTGATGGGTTTATGGGCGTTAATGGAAAAATTCGTGTCAAGGAAACGGAAAGAAACATTATACTATAACAAACAAACCCAGCCACATTATTCTACAATAAATACTGCACTTTTAAATAGTCAATATCTATTTATATACATAATAATTAATAAAGAAGTAATTAGAGGGAAATTGATTATTCATTTATTTTTGTTTCATTTTTTGCCACATCTAGTTATGACATACTTCGAGGAACAATCTTCTTCCTTTATTATTTGTCTGTTCCATAGGGCAATGTGCTGTATAAATGGCTTTTATCTACATTCCTTAATGACGACTCTATACGAGTCTGAAGGGCCCTCCATACAGTTGGTGCACCAGGGTGTTCTCCGTATTGTCCGTCTGTCTAGGGTTCTTATCACTTTATGGTTAAACGGTTAATGTCATGACTAAACCTAAACAGTTAGAAATATGAACAATTAAATAGACTAGTATTTATTTTAACATTTCCATTATGTTTGTTTTAATATTCTATCTGTAGTTCTTAAAAGAAGAGACAGTTTTCTGCCAAACATCTTTGCCAGGTATAGCTCACATGTATGTAAAACCGGTGTAAGCAAAACGCTAACTTTATTAAAATTCACCTTAAAGGAGAATAACGATGTTTGAAATGAGTACCCGTGTAAACTGGAAATCTTAAAACGTATGCTTCGACCATAGTTTTCCCAAACGTCAAAGTTTATTACTCGATTAGATGAAGTAAAAAAGTGTGTGTGTGTGACGTGTATGATAGGAAGACAGATAGATACATACATAAATAGATAGATAAATAGAGATATACAAAAGAAAAGAGAAATAAAAAATGATTAAATGATGCTGTTTTATTAAAATTTTTTGCAAATTTTAGAGAGCGAGTGCGTAAAGAGAAAGACCACAAAAGAGTGAGAGAGAAATGGAGAGAGTAAGATAGAAGAGAGAAAAAGGGAAATAGAGAAAAATAGAGAGGACAGAGAGAGAAAAGGGAAAGTAAAAAAAGGAAGGAGAGGAAAGTGAAATACAGAATGAATAAATGAATGCAGTTATTTAAAAAATGTCGCAAATTTTAAAGGGAATGAGAGAGAGAGAGAGAGAGAGTGTGAGAGAGAGGGAGAGAGATAGAGATAGAGAGAGACAGAGATAGAGGGAGAGAGAGAGCGAGGGAGAGAGAGAGAGAGAGAGAGAGAGAGAGAAAGAGAGCGAGGGAGAGAGAGAGAGCGAGGGAGAGAGAGAGAGAGAGAGAGAGAGAGAGAGAGAGAG
>CM077100.1:4248984-4267322 GCA_039619505.1 Cimex hemipterus
AGAGAGAGAGAGAGAGAGAGAGAGAGAGAGAGACAGACAGACAGACAGAGACAGAGACAGAGAGAGTGAGGGAGAGAGGGTTAGGAGGGTTAGGTAAAGAGAAACATAGAGTAATTAAATCAACACCGTTTTATGTCAAAATTTAGCAAATTTTAAAAAGATAGTTAAAGAGAGAGAGTAAAAATGTAGAGAAGTGATAAATAAAGAGAAAAAGAGAAAGCGAGAAATAATATTAGAACAAAAGAACAGAAATGCGACATAGAATCAAACAACAGGGAAAAAACGGAAAAAATGTACCCAAATAAGAACAGCCTCAGAATCCTCAAGCTGATATTCGTTTTAATCGTCTTAAACGTATATAAAGTTTATTTGGTCAGTTATTTTTTTTTGATTGTTGAGTTGTCATAGGTAATCATGTTTTTATCCTACATACAGAAAAATCCTGTTTGTTAACTTTTTAATTATGGTTCGAAATATCTCGAATTCAGCCCATAAATTTTATTTGGGAAAAAACTTGCGTTCAATGGTTTCGGCTGTTGATTTATGCGGAATCGTTATTTAATCTGTCGCGATAATTAAATCAACCAGATCATAAAGCTACTTTGTACCTCTTTGTCGAAAAGGTCTTGAACTGTTTTCATTGTATTTAGTAAAGTTTGTTTCCTCTACAAACATTGGATAAAGCATTGGAAACACCAAGGATTTCAGCTGTATACATACGTCGCTCACGCAAAACAATGTTATGAATCGACAATACATCTGTGTACAAGCTTACAAGACACTAAAGTAGTTTTGCGACCAGGAAAGCTATTTCCACAGCATTTAACTTAGGATTTTCCTGTGCGATATTCAATGTACAATTCGGAATATGTCAGCTCAAAACACTAATATTTATTTCTTTATTTTTCATAATATAAATAGGTGTGAAAATAATAGTCGATTTACAAGTAAACACGCCATTAATAAGGTCTTGTTAACTTTTATTGAGTGTTACTAAAGTTTTACATTCTTTCGATTAGAAAATAAAAAAAATCAGCTTAATTTCATCCTTTTCAGAGCAACGTCGATTGAGTTAATTGCTTTCTATAATGAAACAATAAATTTGAATAATTTTTTTTTTCTTAAAAGCATGCTTTCTAAGTAGGGAACGTTTCTACGAAGGCAGTTGGCCAACTAAAGACGTAGCGTCCGTAACAAGTGACGTAAGCCCAAGTAATGGTGTACCACGCTCTACCATTCACGATGGGCTAAAGCCTGAAGGCGGAAGTCTTGCTGGAAGGCAAGGTAGTTGTCGAAATCGATAAACAACATCTAGAAACAATCGTTTTCTCGCTGTTACCGCTCTACCGGACCATCATCACGGTTTCTTCATAGCTAACCAACTCAAACGGTGTAAATATATATCTAAAACAGTCACCAAAAGGTTAGTAAGAATAGCTTAATCGCAGACGTCCAGCATTACGTTTTATATTGCTAGAGAGGCATCCAGTAAAATGATGTCTATTCCCAAATCTGCATCTCGCTTGGCCTCTGGGGGTCAGATTAGTGACGGTTTTGTGGCAATCAGATGACCAGGATTGTGAGTGAGAAGAGGGTTTGCTTCCATGCGTGGATCAAAGCTTTTTCAAATTACAGTTATGGTACGGGATGGAATCTACGTCCATGCCAGTACGAAATTTATTATCAAACAGAATGTATCTTCGATTGCACTAAGGTACATCTGAAAGCTGTTATCCCACTTGTCCCGTTGTAGTCAACTTCCTGTCAATGCATGATAATGCTCGACCGAATGTAGTTCGTGTTGTCACTCATTACTGGGAGGGTCTAGTGATTAACGCAATGGTTTGGCCAGCACGTCTCCTGGCATGTCCTATAGAAGAGTAGGACACTGCCAGGGCATGGTGAAGAGACGAATATACAACGTTCGCCACCTCCATCTCATTGAACAGTTCCAAGCCAATCTTGCTGAAAAATAGGATTCTGTTTAACAGGCGAAATGCTTATTTACTCGATGCTTGGGAGACTTAAGTCCTCCGCGAGGCTGAAGGAAGTAATACGCGCTAATAGGAGCAAGCAGGTAATGAATTGTTAGTTTTAATTATGTTTTTTATGCAAGGTTTTGTTTGAAATGAAAAAGCTAGTGCCAGTGGGATTCGAACGACCTTCCAAATACACCACTGCTCTACCACTTGAGCTATCGTGACTTCCGGACACCACTGCGAAAGTTTGTAGGTTAAGATGGGGAGTTGGTATCCGAGTAGATCGAAGTCACGATATATCAAGTGGCTAGAGCAGTGGTGTATTTAGCGGAAGGCCGTGGGTTCGAATCCTACTCCTGACACTAGTGTTCCATTTCAATCAAAACCTTACATAAAAATATTATTAATTGAAAGAGGTAATTGGATGAATAGAACATTTAATATAATGGAGTTAGTTTTAATCTCAATCACTAAATGATTTTCCCGTATTTTGGTGAATTTTCTTTCAAACCAACGCAATCAAATAATAATTAATAAAACTTATAAAATTCTAATTTCGTTTCATTTGGTTTAGATTAATATAAGTATTTATAATTAATATAACGAGCGAAAATAAATATGGCTTGAAATAACCAGCAACACATGAGTGCCCGGTTTTTTTGTTGTCTTTGATTGTATTTAAGTATATTAATTTAATGTGAGATTCTCTGTAGTCTAGTAGGTCATCAATTTCTAACCTAACGTTGGGTGATTATCAAGTTGCAGGTGCGCGTCGCATGGATCTGACCGGCAATAATTGGAAAACCGCAATCTGAAACACACCGACACCAGTGTGCTAGACTTAAATTTATTATAGTCTATTTACTGGTCGTTCAATTCGATCGTGATGCACCTTACCGGCTCATTTCTATCGTTTTACTCTTTCTGCAAGACTTACAATTTAGTTAAACTCCAATGTTAGAAACGGCATTAAAAATGGTGTCGGTTTTCACAACATAAAAAAATGCCTTTTTTTGATTGAGTAGGTTGGTAGAATTTCTTTATTACCTTCTTTTGTCATCGTGACCTACTTATACTGCCTGTATGCTGTTTACTTATTCTTTTATACTAAAAATCTACACCCAAGGACAAAATAGGGTGGCTACTTTAATTTTCTGACCGTTTCATTGCATTACCATTCATTACTTGCGGATAAATTGTACAAATAGGACGAAATAGACTCATATTTCCAAATTTTTTAATGATGTTTAGCTAATTTAAAATCTTGTAGGTTGACCCATTGGTACAAAAATAGACAATCTGTGGCCGATCGAAATCATTGCGCTCGGTTTGTACAGTTGAGCGCATATTTATTTTTTAGTATTTTTTTCGATATTGATAACCAATCAAAAAATAGCTTTATTCTGTTCAATTTTCGAAGAATATAAAAGAAATTTCAAAAAATATTAATTTTAATTTTATATTTATTAGGTTTCGTGGTCCGCTTGACCAAAAAAATTTTTTCCATTTAATTGAGGTTTTGGTTGAGATAAAAAAGTCAGTGTCACAAGCGGGATTCGAACCAACGACCTTCCGCTAAATACGCCTCAAGTGGTAGAGCAGCGGCGTATTTAGCCGATGATCGTGGGTTCGAATCCCGCTTGTGACCCTAACTTTTTAATCACAATCGAAACATTAACTACTGTAAAAAAAATTTATGCTTCTTTTATGAAAAGAAATTGTCAACTTAATATTTATTACCCTGCCATTTTTAGGTATAACAAATTATCGTTGGCATGCTTTAAGCAGTTAAGCTGGCATTAAAGAAAGTCTATTAAAACATCTAGTATCAAATTATAGCCGGCAAGATGTTTTTGAATTGAAAATACATCTATACTACAGGAAAATCAATCTATTGTTTGAATTAAATTTTATTCTTGGTCCTGTACAAAAAGTAAAATTTTTCAAGTAATTTATAAAAGACAATAATTTAAAATTTTATAATAATAGTTATAATAAAACGGCTAAGTGATGGCAAATCTGACTACTAATGTTTCCACAGAGAATGTTCGACTAGCTATAATAACGAAAAACAATACAATGGAATTTTTTCTTTTATTTATTTTTACATCTGTTAAACAATTAAGCAGTAAAAATGCCTTAGGAACGAAACAATTTAAATGAAAAACATGTTAAGAGAACTCACCCAGAAATAAATAATGACTTCACTTTTCAATTTTCTTCGTCACTGCGTAGGGCATCACGTGGCCTTCGGCGTTTCAGCCGATGGGGAGGATTATCTGGTATGGAAGTGGAACTGAACAGACTTAGAATTGTTTGTAAAAACGCAAAAAAAAATCAGACAGAAATCCTAAAAATGCCATGAAAGCTCGAGTGGTAGAACCGCCGGGGTATTGATGCTGAGGTAATGGGTCCGAATCCCGTTCGTGACACTAATTTTTTAATTCACTCATTTGTATAAAAATAATAAATCAATTAAAATAATTTGTTTGATTAATGGTGCCGACTAATACATTTATATTTTATAAAAAGCCTCATCTCTATAGCTCACAAACCCCCTAACCAGACCTCAACCTACCCGTAGTGTCCAAAATCCTAGAATGACTCCTTTTAAAACGCTTAATACCAATCCTTGACACCTATAACATCATTCCCTCTCACCAATTCGGTTTCCGTCCTCAACATTCCACTATCCAACAATGTTTTGGAGTAGTTGACACCACCTCATCGGCCGTAGAAAAAAAGGAGTATTGCTTGGGCGAGTCCTTAGACGTCTAGCGGGTCTGACATCTAGGCATGCTTTTTAAACTTAAGCACTTCCTACCCTCTCATTATTACCTTTTATTGAAATTCTACCTAACTGGTCGCTGTTTCAGATTCAGGTGCGGCGATGAATTCTCGGAAGTCAACCAGATACAGGCCGGTGTACCACAATGTAGTATCCTTGGTCACCTCCTATATATCATTTATACTGCTGACCTACCAATACGTCCTTGCACTATTATCACCACCTTCGTGGACGCACCGCAATCCTATCCTCTAACTCGAATCCTGTCCACGCTACCTCCAACATCCAGGAACACCTTGAACTTACAGAAGACTGGTGTAAAAAATGGAGTACAAGACTGAACGAAGAAAAATGCTCTCCGTGTACTTTTACGCTGAAAAATCAGTCCTGCGCTCCATTGTACATCAACAACAACAAGATACCAGTTTCCCTCAAGTCAAATACCTGGGACTATACCTCTACAGCAGACTGAAGCGGAATTTCCACACAAGACTTGAAAAATAACAACTTAATTTGGACTTGGTCTACTACGAAGACTTCTAAGACCCAAATCGATTTTGACAATTAACATAAAACTAACACTGTACAAGACTTTACTAAGACTAATATGGACATAAGGAGTGGAACCATGGGGTACCGCCAAGCCATCCAACATACACCGCATCAAGTCCTTATAATCGAAAATCTTTAGACAAATTGTCAAAGCACTTTATTACGTCACTAACCTCACTATCCACAAAGACCTCAAGATTCCATTTGTAAACGAACTAATCCGGTCCAGATTTCAAATCTTCCACGCCGACCTTTCGAACTATCCTAACCATACTGCTCGAACCCTCTCCAATCATTTCCATCCTGACAACCCACAACGACTCAACCGACGACGGCCTCGGGACCTCCTTGACCTCTAATCATACACACTGAGTGCCAGAATAGCTGGCTCCTCAAAGCATGTGATAACCGGTGCAGTGCTGGCATTAATGCTACTGTTGTGCTGTTTCAAGACGTTAAGGTCTCGGAGTAGTGTGAAGTTGTTTACATAAAAAGGAGGATTGATATTTTATTTTAGAACTTTTGATCGGAATGTGTTGGGAGTTAGAATGCTTAGTTCACTCCCAGAACTTGATACCATAAGTCCACATAGGTTTGAGAACCATGGTATATATCAGCTTTTTGTGGGTAAGTGGAAGTACCCACGGAAGTACGGTGAAGTAATGGCAAGAACAATTTGTCAAAATTTTAAAATTAATGAGAAAGAATTGTACCATTTGAAAACATAGTCGATCACACAAAAGCTTAAAATAAAAATAGTACGCTGGCTTCGTCTGAAATATAAATAATTTAAGAAAGTTATTATATTTAAAAAAAATGTGAATCGTCTGAAATGACAGTTTTTTACTGTAATGCTGATTGTTGATAAAGAAATTTTAATTATTTTTTTACCAATAGAGATTTTATAAATTTCGGCGACGGATTTGAAGAACGGGGAGAAACGAAACATAAGTGATTTCCCCTTCTTCAAATCCATCGTTGGGGAAATAATCCAAGTCCTCCCTTTTCATAACAGTCGTTAACATCCTATAATCCACAAATGAGTTATCTAAGTTGATGCCAGACCATTCCAAAGCTCACCACTTCATAAAAATAAAACGAACGTATAAACCCTTGGTCACTTTTTTAATAACCATGCTAGAACTCAAAAATCGACTTCTAACTGAGAGTGACTTACCATCTGGTAGCGTCGGCTTAAGAGCTCCACGTGGGCTTTTTCCCCTAGGCAGCTACTACCCTCCTCTGGCTGACAATACAAAAAAATACACAAATGTTTTCTCGAAGCATATATGAATTAATCTTGTTATTTTGCTGTAAATTACAACATTGATTCCGTTTTTTTTTGTACTGGGTTGTGACAGCTTTATATTAACAAAAGGAGTGTTTGTATATAGGCAAATATGATTGATATAAGATCAATCAGTAAAACATACTTTAAAAAACAGTATGCAGGGTGTCCCACGGAAGATGTCCACCTCCCCTCAACTCCCTTAATTTTAGTTTAGGGTTAACCCACAAAAACTCTTCAAACGTTTTATTATTTATTTCTTGTTCTAGTTTATTTACGAAGGCAGGTTTGTGCCATTGTTTGTGAAAAAAAAATTATCAAGCCTACTTGTATTATACCAATTTTTAATATACTAATGAAACTGGTACAGACATTTTTATCCGAAGCATTTTATAATCACTGCTGATATCATGAACGTCAGGCATAGAACCGCCTAAAATAAACATTGAAATTGACATTTTTTTAGTAAGTCCATAGAGATATTTTATCATTTAAAAACCAATTAATTCGGGTTGCCTCTCGGTGTCAACAAAACGCATGAACGAACGCCATTACAACCGTGAAATAACTCGATTACAAATAAAGGACAGTGGTTGATGTGTCCCCGAACAACCTGGCACATCCCATTTTGATTAGATTATCGGATTTAGATGCAGTGGTATTTTTATTCGATGTCATTCGTGAGAAACTGATTTTACGCGATAATTTTAATTATGGGTGTATTTCATTTGCGACGTGACCGATCCCGGCAGCGATATACAATTTGCCAACTTTTAACGAGCGTTTCCTAGATAACGGCCCTGTTGTTAGCTTTGGTTGCGAACTTAGGCCCGCTCGATACATCGTAAATTAATCTTTAATGGACTGCGGCTTGAAAATAGGGAAGTGATGGCCCGATGGCGGTTTCAAGTTAAGTGTTGAACTTTGCCTTGGTTTTCCTCCAACGTTACGCCGTCCTCAGCGAATACTCAACGGATCATACACTCAGAGATGTATTTAAACCAATAAACTACCGCACTACCGCATGTTTCCGACAACATCTTTCAGTTATACGATTTATTAACAGTTCTGATTGTTAGTATAAAAAAAGCTTGATCGTGCACGATGGTACGTCTACTCCAGCAGGTTTCGTGTGTCCGTCTCATTTTAACCTTTCTGTGTGCTTCTTTGCCTGTTATGATGACAAGTTGGTTTGTTTTTTACCGATCGACTACATAGTTATAAGAACTAGGGTCGTTTGAAAAACGCCTTTTTTTGTATGTTGTGTGGCCTATAGCGAATGGTCGCAGTGGCTTAAGCGGGAACACATTTACCCGCCGCAACGCCATGCGATGCTACCCGACTGAAATCCAAAGCACATTTTTCCATAAGGTTGTATTCCCCCTGTGCACATCTGCCCAACGCTACCCTACTCTACGTTACGCGATTCCCACTCTAGATTTTCGTAGGGTAGCATTGAGTACAGTGGAACACAAAAGAACCCGACAGTCCTATTTTTATTCAAACTACTAAATTACAACATATTTTATTTTAATAGAAACCAAATTAACCGAGATCAAAGGTTCATTACTTTTTTGTTTAAAAAAATTAATTTTTATGGTTTGGTAAAAAATTTATCAAAACACCGTAATATCTATTTCTGGTATAATGAATTAAATACAATTTATTACACAGTTTTCCTCATAAAATTAGAACATTTCCGTTGAGTAGCGTCAGAAGAGGACACTCATAATTTTTGTAGTTTATTTCAAACTAGGTTGCAATATTTCATTGTCGTTATATTAATTACAACATTCTTATTTGAATGTAAATCAAATTAAACGGGAACAAAAATTCATGAGTTTTTACAAAAATTATGATTGTTTGGCAGAAAATTTATCAAAATACGGGAATAATTTCATTTAAAACTATTATATTTAACTAACAATTTATTACATTCAAAATAGTGCATTAAGAACAAAACATGCGTTGCGATTGTGATAGTGATTATTGTGATACACGCTGTGGGACTACGTGGCGTAGGCTAGCGTAGGGCAGATGCGCACACCCTACCAAAACATGGCAAGGCGTCCAGTAGCGACGCATAGCGTTGGATCGGGTGTGTTCCCCACTTTAACCATACGTATAGTTGTTTTGCTTATGCACTTTTGCTCACCCTATAGTTTTCTTAATTTCAGCGTCTTTGGGAAAATCCCCGAGAAAAGTAAAATTTATGTTTCGTCTAGTTTCTTACGAATCAAAAATTATGTAACTAGCGGTTTTTGATGCTTATGCAGTGCGTTACAAATTACATAATTAATTCATTCAATTTATTATCCATATGTCAAGTAATGATTGTCATTGATGATATACTATTCTGGAAACCCCCATTCTCCAAATTTTCCTCCGCTACAGCCTCACTCTCCGCCAATTCCGTTGTGAAAGCCAACCTTCCCAATCAGCACGTACATACTCTACTGGTCTCTTCCCGACTCTCATTTCGATTTTGGTATTTGTTCTTGTTGTCTGACTCAAAAGAATCGTGAACTACATCCCTCAGTTTAGCTGTCCAAAGCGATCTCATGTGTCTAATATGTATCACACGGTTTTAAACGGATGGATCGCTTCCTATCGCAGGTTACACTTTCTTGGCTCTTCTTCAAACAACCGATTTCTTCCCTGCCTATAAAAGCTGTAATACAGTACTGTCCTATCATAAGGGTCACGTACATGATGGACATCGTACGCGATGATACTATGAGGCAGTTGCAAATATCGAATTTATAGCTTGGAATTACATTTTGTGGATGTATTATAACATAAATTAAACCCATTTTAGGTTTGGCTCTTATCTCTAAACTGTGCCTGTTACGAGATAATTTAGAATTGAGCCTAACGCCTATATATTTATGGCCCTTTACCCCTTCAATGTTATTTGTTGAGTAGGTCAAATTTTCTCAACAAGAATATATATAACTATTTTTTAAATATTTTGGACTTGTTATGTTTCTTCTATAAATACGTTAACGAAAGAAGTTTTTTTAAATATAAATACACATGTAGGTGTTGCAATAAAAAATTAGGTTTTAGGTCAATCCGACTTCTGCTTGGTCTTTCTCTTTCTTTCTTCTCTTTCTCGACGTTAGAAAAAATGACTTCTAATATTCCTGTGATTGATATCGCGTCGAACAAATCGAAAAAAAGCAATTCACACGAATACTAAATTATGGACGCAACGTATGTGAAATAGTTGCTTATGAAAATTACCGTGAGGTAATGAATATTACCCAAACGGGTGTTAGGCCGTCATTAAGAAAGCGTGGACCCGCCGAGCTGTCAGTGCCACACTTCAGAACGGAACTTGATGGTCATGTCAGGAAATTCCTCCTCGTAACATAATAGGCCTCCACCTCATTAGAAAAGGATGGGATCCTCACCACCTCTGCACTTCAGCCTTTTTTTTTACCAATCCTGACTTTGGTTTCATCGTAATGCTGAGAATTTCTTCCATACGATAATCACATTCGCCCTGTTCCAACTGAATTTGCATTAAGCAGATAAACTGTATTTGCAGATCGTCGAAGTAAAAAAAATTTAACCATATGCTTTAGAATTGATTTGTTGGTTGGCCAAGTTGGTAAAGTTCAATAATCCCAATATCCAACGGTATATACATACGGATTGGGTCGAAAGATGGGGATATTGTATTAATGTCGGTTTTCACGTATTTCAAAAGGAAATTTGGGGGCCGCGGTAGCCGAGTGGTTAGCGTGAGAGACTCTCGGCTAGTAGACCCCGCGGTCGCGGGTTCGATTCCCGCCGTCGCCACTGGCCCTTTTTTCACGATACCCATCCCCCCCCAAAAAAAAAACAACGAATACGCAATAAATAATTACAATAGTCTGGCTAGATATGCAAAGTTCATGAGGCCATTAATAAAAAATAAATAAATAATAAAATTAAAAAAAGAAGGAAAGTTGGCAATTATGAGCCACCTCGAAGAGATTCTGTCTTTTTTATACGTTCAGCTGATGCCATGACAATTAAAATCTCCCACTAAAAGAACGCGTTTTAGTAGTACGTTAAAGAATTTTTCCCATGTTGCAATTCTATATGCCTCTCTGTGTGTATTATATGTATGTGCTTATAAAGTGCCCCTGTGCCCCATCGCCAAGAATACTTACTGGGGGGATTGTGATGTTCATTTCGGCATAACATTGGATTTTGAGTTAATTGCGCGGGGACCTGGTCCCCCGCTGTCCGTGTCTATTTTCTTTACTTTTTCTAGTACAGCTAAATTTAAAAAAAATGAATACGAATAGAGAATAAAAAGATTACTCTTATTTTGCGGTAATTCGAGATGTTATCTCTATACTCCTACTACAATCACGTCTGTACCGTTCGAAGGTTGCGATACAACTGTATCTGATGCTTTCATTTTCTCTTTAATGTAATTTACTGTTCTTAAAAAAACAACAATTCCGCAAAAGGCAATGCCATTACGTGTTCCATTTATGAATGAGAGTTGTAAGATGTTATAATTTATTTTCTTTATGATATGTAAACGACAATAAAAGACTTTATTTATCATTCTATCTAGAAACTCGGTGGGGGGTCACAAAAACCTATTTAATTACGTGTAGAAATGTGTGGTTTTTAGTGACCGTTAGCCGATGATTATTTGGAGGCCGTGAGATGCGGTATAGTGTGATGAAGTTTTTAGAAAAACATTTCCTTTATCATGCCAACGTTTCGATCTTTATTGAGATCATCTTCATCGCCTGAGATTTATAAACATTGCGTAAATTTTACAAATACATGTAACATACATATATTCAGAACTGAAAGTGTTTTGTTTTCCGTGTAGATGTGCCCACAGCCTCAACACTACACACAAGAATGACACTTTGGGCCCCGAAGATGATCTCAATAAAGTTCGAAACGTTGGCACGATAAAGAAAATGTTTTTGTAAAATCTACGTCATACCATATCGCACCTATCTCCCAATAATCTTTCTATTTACGATTTGTCTGGAAGACCAACTATGGTTGGCGACTACCCTCAACATATGATATATTAAGTAAGTGTATAATTGTAAGTATGTAAGTAAGCTCAAATTACGAGATGTGTATTTTATTAATACAGTTAGTAATGAATTTAAGAAAATACAATTTTTCGTACAATTATACAGTAATAATGTTTTTTTGATTCTTAATTTTCACTTTTTTATCATAAAATTGTTCATTTATTTTGTTTGCAGCTGTTTTGAAAAAAAAATTGTTACAAGGTGAGAAAAAACATAAGGAAACGGATTTACGAATTCTTACACCTAATTCTATGCATATCGGCTTTTTCGTACAATTTTTCATGTACATAAGTTGTTAATTCGTTTGTCGAAGTTCGCCGACTCCTGGTCTATACTACTGTTAGAAATGGGCTCAACAAGGGTACAAAAAAACAAACTTTTCATGGAGTGAACGGTGGACGTTAAGGCGAGACGATTAATAGGGTAATTATCATTTTTTCTCATTCTCATTAAAACAACGCAACCCCTTGGCTGCTACTCTTTAATGGCCGTCTGGAATGATGGGTATAAATTAGGGGAGCGAGTATGTATCACTGGCCTTTGTCGAGTACAACTCCAGCGCCCATCATGACAATGTACTATTATGTTTCACACCTAGGTCTGTTTAACTCGCGTATAGATTATGCCATTCATGGTCACAGGTCGACCGACGATACATCAGCCTGTGAGACGCTTATTCATCGTGATTTACAGAAGCCCAGGGCGCGTACGTGCTGAAGGGCAATTCAGACCATTTAATCAAAAAGGCGGCCGAATGGGCGACAACCACGACTTTTCTTGGGAACACTTCTGAATTTAGGATAACGGTATTTTTATTCCTCGCTTTTGAAGTATGAAATTAAGCCTGTATTTTCACGAAAGGTTTTCTTTTTATCGGAAAAATGGCCAGAATTCAAATTATTGTTTGGTAGGAGGGTGTTACACAATACAGAATATAACGCGAATAACTTGTTCATATGCACTCTAATTTAATTCGACCTCTTGGGGTGCACCCACCTCGTGATGCGGCTTGGTTGCTAGTACTCCCTTCAGTACGCCCAGGAGATCGTCGCTTTCCAACCAACTGGGTTAGACTACAACGGGGGCTCGACATCTAAATCATTTCAGCCCCCATGCATCTAGCATAAAAATAACCAAGTCTGTAATACACTCGCAGAAATTAATTACATCATTCCTATGTACATTGCACTCGTTCTCATTAGTCCGTGGAGTACTCCATCGAGCTGCACACAATATTAATAATAAAACCTAACTTAGGGCTGATGGGGTACTTTTATAAACATCCATATACAAATGGGCTTTTTATCAAAAAAACACCGGCACCCCGAGGGTTGATATGACCTGTTGCGAACTCACATTTAAAAAAAAACGCTTCTGTGCCCAATGACAAAAATTGTTAGGGCAAAATGCCTACACGCTCTATATAAAGAGCCAAGCCATGACAAGCTTTTATTATGTCCATCGAGCAAGTTTTTCTGCATAAAGACTTAGTACTGAATCGGCTTCTTCTGTTAGCGTTCTTTATTTTTTCTGTTATACCACAGGATCAATTTCCCTTATTTATGTAAATAATTAGTTGATTACTTGTTACTTGATTTATGTCGATAACTAAACTTGATTGTAGTTATGCTAAAAACACTACTGGGATTATTTCTATTGGTGAATTAAAAAATGTGTCTGAGACATAAGAGTTGTGCTTCTTGTTTTTCAGTAATTATCTTTTAGCTAATAAGAACAAAAGGTTTGTAATTCCTTGTTCTTTTATTCGTAGAATAATTAGACTTTTTTCATAAATTACAATTATTTAAGGTTTTTAGATGAGATAAAAAAAGTCAATGGTAATAGCGGGATTCGAACCACGATCTTCGGCTAGACATACTGCTGCAGACTTGAGCAACTTGAGCTAACGTGACCTCGATCCACTCGGACATCAATTTCCTATTTCAACCTTTTTGAGTTTTCCCTCCTTTTTTGCCATTTTCAAATGTCGTGTAATCGGATTGGATTCTCGACGACAAATGAAATGGCCACGGAGAGCTTCCGAGTATTACACGATAGCTCAAGTGGTAGAGCAGCGGCGTATCTAGCCGAAGATCATGGGTTCGAATCCCGTTAGTGCCCTTGACTTTTTTATCTGAACTAAAAACCTTAATTAATTGTAATGTATTAATTGACGAAGCGGACCACGAAATTAGTGAATTTTCCCCCCATAAATTTCGAGTGTGGAGAAATGTTTTGTCTGTTTTAAACTATTACATGTTTTTAGTGATCCGTTTAAACAAAGAAATTACTTTTAATACTGTGCAAAGTACGGTTGAGATGAAAAATTTAATATTGGCAAAAAAAGAGGGAAATGAAAAAAAGTTAAAAGTTGAGATGATTAGTTGTGTCGGGGGCAGAATTCATTATAGCTCAACTGATAGAAGCCTCAAGGTTATGATCCAGAAGATGTGGGTGCGAGTCCCTCTCATCAAGCTGATTTTTCAATTCAACCATATTTTACACAATAATTAAAGTTGTGTCTAGTAATCAATTGAAATCAGTTCATTTCGCAGTGATACAGTTAATTTTCGATAATGTAATTATTGCTTGGGGTGGAACAACAAACATCTTAAACCACTAATGGTCACCCAGAGTTGCAAAGAAAGGGGCAGCTACACCGCTGACAGGACCTGAACCCTTCTGTGGCATAGGAATCCACACTATCAACGAACATCTCAGACAGAAGGACAAAAAGAAAATAAGGGAACATTGGAATTCACTTATTGGACACAGGCAATCCAAGAATCTTCTAACCAATTTTGGGAAGAAAGAAATCACAGTATGTGTCAAAGGAGGCAGGAATAAACTGCGAATCCTAACAGGATTCCTAACTGGACACTGTAGACTAAATGGGCATCTAAAGAAAATTGGAATTATCCAGGATGGCACATGCAGATTCTGCAAAGAAGCAGAAGAAACACTAACACATCTGCGAACGAACTGCGGAGCGACATTAGCCCGTAGGAGGAAGTGTTTTGGGATGTACAATGTGACCATAGAAGAACTTCAACCAATAAAACCGGGCCTATTAATCAAATTCTGAGATGAAATAGGACTCACCGATGTGCTTTAGGCAGAGAACGGGGGATACAATAGCTCTTAAAGGGCGCAGTATACAACACCCTGAAATATCATCATCATCATCACCCAGAGTACACTCATTAAAATCATTGAAAAAAATTGCAAATTAAGCACTAAAATTTCTTACTAACGATCTATGGTTAACAATTAAAATAAGCTGTTTATTAAATTCACTAGTATCATGGTCCGCTTGACCAATTAATATCTTTCAATTAATTAAGGGTTTTAGTTGAGATAAAAAAGTAAATGGCACAAGCGGGATTCGAAACCGCGATCTTCGCCGCTGCTCTACCACTTGAGCTATCGTGACCTCGGCCCACTCTGACACTAACTTCCCATTTCAGCCTTTTTAATTTTCCCATTTTTTTGTCATTTTTCAACTGTCGTGTAATACAAATGTAAATGAAAAAATGGACAGCTTTAGTGAAGTGTACTTCATTTTAAATCATTCATTCCACTAATTTCCTGGTTCGCATGACCAATTAATATATTACAATTATTTAAGGTTTTTCGTTGAGGTAAAGATAGTGTCTGAGTGGATCGAGGTCACGATAGCTCAAGCGGTAGAGCAGCTGCGTATCTAGCCTTGGGTCGTGGGCTCGAATCACGTTCGTCACACTGACTTTTTATCTCAACTAAAAACCTTATTTTTCTTGTCTCGTTAATATTTTTTGTTTTTGTATTATATTGTTAAACGAAAATAACTTTTTTTTGGAGCGCTGAAGCGCTGCCTGCTGATAAACACAAATAATTCTTATTGAAAGCAGGTTAAACAAAAGGATTTGTTTATGTATTTATGGCTGTACCTAGATGGAGCTGTAATCAACATAACCACTTTTAAAATGATTTTTGCGTTTTTTAACCTTTCCTCACAAGTACTCAATCAAGGAATGTGAAACAAATCCGTCGGAAAAGTGACGAGAAGAAACATTAAAGGGGAAAACTTAAAAACGTTCTTCTTTTGCTTACTTTATCAGCACGTTGGATGGGATGATTTTTTCATTTAAAAAAATTCAATTTAAAAAAATTGTCGTAAAAGTTTACTTTTTATCATAGAAGTTATTCGGACTCTCATTTCCCTCTTTTTGGTTATCTCTGAAATATATTGTTTGATTCGTTACTCATAACGATAAAGTTCGTCAGCTGTTTCTCAAATACAAAAAACAACGTTCCGATTCTCGACCTTTTAGCAGATATTGAACAGTTTAGGATTTTTTCAACTATCGCGATATTACATTCATACATCTACTTAGCTTTTGAACTGTTCATTTTTGGGGAAATACAACAAAAAGAAAACATCGAAAAAAACGTTGAATTAGCGCTAACAAGCTTAAAGTTCTAGAACTTTCTTCTTCTACATTAGAAACTCAATCTGATTAAAGAAAAGGATTAAAGAATACGAGAATTATTCCATTAAGTTTGTCAATTTAGTTTTGTTAGAAATTTTAAATTTAGACGTTTTTGAAACATTTAATGTTTTTTTTACAAAAAAAGTAAAAGGTTCCATAAGGGTGCTGTTTTAATGAAAATTTAACTCTCTTTTAATGCTTTTTTGGAGGCCCCATAAAAGAAGATCAAATGAAGATCATTAAAATATACGAGTAGATGTATGGTGAAAACTATCTCAATGAACCACTTTTTCAAATTGGATTTCAGTTTAATATTTTGTTCGGTCAGCTCCATCTCACTTGGTCCATCAAATTGGAAAATGCAGTGCTGTAAAGGGAATACTGGGAAAATAATTGTAAAGGACATTCGTGAATTTTGTCCAATATAGGGCCTAGAATGGAACCCTGCGACACTCAGACTGTTAATCCAGACTCCGATGAAAACCTTCCAATATATTTTACCACTTGTCTTCTATTATCCAGATAAGTCGTTATACTTATTTCATCGTCACTAAAATGATATAATGGTAATTATGATAAAAGTAATCTATGAAATACATAGTCGAAAGACTTACTTAAGTCTATGGAATTCGCAATAGAAGAATTACTCTTAGCGAATGCATCAAGTGAGAAGTTTACAAAGCTTAATAATGCCTGTGAAGTGTTCTTTCCAAATCTGTACACGAATTGAGAGCGATTTGAAAGATTTGATGTGTAGACGCAAGCACTTGACAAACTTTGTAGCATGAGTTGAAAATCGTCTTTTGTACCATGTTCATCATGATAAATCAATTATTATTCTTATATTTGGACACTAACTAAAACGTCAAGCTAAATAACATTTTGTAAAGTTGGATGTCTAAAATACTTGTTATTTGATGACGGTGTAGTCAAGGAAGATGCTTTTCTATTCCACCACCCTTCAGTTTCTTGTATCTTCATTTTTGCCCAGCCGGAAGGGGGTTCATTTTCAGAATTTCTTCAACGTTTTTTAGGAAAAAAAGTTCAATCAGTTTTATCTAATTAAAAAGTTTTGATCGTGGATTAGACGGAAACCGACGTCAATTTAAAACAGTACTTCCACCATTGTGCCAAGTCCCATGGAAAAAGACGAAAAAAAGCCGAAACATTTATTCCGCTTAATTAAACAACTAATTAAGAAGGTTTGAAGGAATCCTGAAAGAGCGTTTAATTTTTTCGTTCTCCTTTTTCAAGGGGGCGGAAGGAGGAAATCACAGACCGGCGCTCTCTTGGTATTGTTGGATGGAAACAAATTCACCTCTTTTTAAGGGCAAGGAAGTCAGCCGGCTTTCTGACATAAAGAATTCATTACTTCCGGCACTGGAGCAGTTCTGGACTTTATTATTGCTGGGCGACGCCAGTTAGAATCTGTTGTAAAATTACCGTCCATTTCAGAATTTCGCCGGCGTACAGAAATCACTTTTCCTACGAGGACGGGCAATATCTGAGCTGAAATGTAAAATCCTTTTCTTGAAAATTCACGTGTTTTACAGGCTCTGATGGAAAAACGTCGTAATTTAAATCGTCTTTATACCCTCGTCAAAGCAAAATTTGTAATAATGTACTAAAATCTGTATTGTGCTAAACATCTGTCGTTGTTTTTTACATTTAATATATTTCTTTGTCGTGCCACGTTCGATCTTTACTGAGATCATCTTCAGGCCTGGGATTAATAAACACTGTTTAAATTTTACAAATACCTGTGGGATGTGGAAAAAACTATTATGAATTTATCCAATGCTAGAAAGTTTTAGATTGAAGAAAAAAAAAAGAATTTTTAATAGGCAAAAAACCAGCATGGGCTATCATTGCCTTTATGTAGTTAGGGGTCCGTATGTCTACAATGGTGTGTGAGTGTACGTGTGTGGACTGCATGTGTTTCGGTTCTGGGGAGCGCGTATAGCCAGCCGCCCGGCCACCACCGCCGAAGAAGGAGGGACCCAGGTGCTCCTCCGTCGTTTGTTTTTCTTTTAATATCATTAACCTTACGGAGTTAGCATTGGAGGACGTGGATGAAAACCATCCAAGATGAATTTATATAATGGTAAAAAATTTTACATTAAAAAGAAATGAATTTATACAGTGTTAGAAAATTTTAGATTGAAGCAAAAAATAAATTTATACAGCGTTAGA
>CM077100.1:4273950-4337821 GCA_039619505.1 Cimex hemipterus
GAGGGAGGGAGGGAGAGAGAGAGAGAGAGAGAGAGAGAGGGAGAGAGAGGGGGGGTGACGAAAGAAAAAGACAGTGAGAATAAAGAATTGATGTGTCCAAGTGTAACAAAAGTTGAAGCCCAATTATCAACAATATATGGCCTATTCTGAATCGACCGAGTGAGAACAAGCCGTCTTCTCTTTTTCATGATCTGGGGGACAATTTACTACTTAAATCTGTCTTTCTTAACGTCAGTGCACTATCCACAGCTGCGATCGTTATAAATATACATTTTATTTACTTTTCCTGTAAGAGGATGTGACCATATTATTAAACTGAGAAAGCACAATCAATGCCATAAGCATTGATCTTTGTCATGAACCTATTAATCTAACATAATTAATTAGAAATCGTGTTCAAATGAAATTTAAATTGACAGTCGGGGAGAAACTATGACTGCACGGCGTTGGTGTATACCATACCGTCATGACCTACATGTCGTCCGTTACGGCGTTCCGTGTATGTAATAACTTGTTTTATAACCTGACATCCCATGAGGAGGCTAATAAAAGCGGCCTTATTTTCCTTTGTAATCGTAAAAAACAAAACTTCTTTTATCTCTCATGACGATAGAAGCATGAAATTGACAGCGAGGAATTTACACAGTTTAACATTCATAGTCACGGTGTCTGATATACATTTTATTAGATTTATTTTTAAAAATCAACGTTTTTTCAGACCAATTGTTCGGGGTTTGTTGACAGGCGTACTACCATATGAGATAGTGTCGAACTATGTAAATAAAATCTATTATTTGTTATCTGAAAGGGTCGTTTTGTACAACTTCCGAGCACTTATTGGAATTTCACGACGATTGCTATAAATTTCGTCCCGATTCTGTACTCGACACATTGGCGGATGTGACATGCTGTCCGAAACATTTTATGGCAGCGCAGCTATGAATTTGGACGAGAGGCAACGCGGGTGTCCTATTTATTATAGATTTAAATATTATTTCAAAAAGCTGTAGTAAGTTTTTTCCGATCATCATGACTGCCAGCACCATTTTTTTCGCGCGTTTCGGCTAGATTTCATTATAAAACATTTTTTTTTCTAATGGGACTTGAAATAAACAAATTCTATTATTTAAAATAACACAAACTTTCTTAAAGTCCGTTTCTCTCGTCTTAAAAAGGTTCGGGCCTCAGGATGATGTACGGGTCGGGTTATTAAGAGAGAAAAAGACCCCGTAAAATAGTAATGCAATATATTAAGTCAATTAAGGTTTTCACTTGAGATAAAAAAAGTCAAGGTTACGATAGCTCAAGTGGTAGAGCAGCGGCGCATCTAGCCGAAGATCATGGGTTGGGATCCCGCTCGTGCCATTGACTTTTTTTTTATCTCAACTGAAAACCTTAATTAATTGATTGATATTAATTGGTCAAGCGGACCACAAAAATAGTGAAACGACTATATTTAATGTTTAGTCACCATAAATATAGACAATGTTCCTAAGAAACATGAACATTTTGTTAGGAAAACTAAAACACCAGATGAATCTGCTTCCCATCAAAACATAAGATTACACCTCGTCAATTGCTCCTCTCGTTTGGTCCTCCGTGTTATTTTGTCAGTTGTGTACTGTCTATAAATTTTAGACCAAATTGGACTAGGATAATTGAAAGAAAACGAACTAAGCGTCATCACCTTCAAAGGAACTCTGCCATTTGGTCGTTACCGAGTTTCCGGTCATTGTGCTCTACATAGAAGACACTGCATGGGAAACATGAGCAATTCGAATAGTAATCGCAAAATATTTGTTTAAAAGCTTAGAAATTGTGACTATACGCATGAATACACATTTTGATAAAGCATAACAAGGACATTAGTCCATATATTGACTCTGCAATATCAATACAGTAATAAATAAATAGGTCTTAAAATTATATGTAAATATGTATTCTATAAGCCTTGTTTGATAAACAAATGGAATTGTTATAAATTAATACACAAACTTCGAACTTGTAGGTACGTTTACACGAACCCAACAATTACAGTTAACAATTTAATAAAATATTTACTTATATAATAACAACAATAACATACCCGTGCCAAATATATGTCAATCAAAATCAAATCAACTGTATACGTAGGTGGACACATTTTTCTTATCGTCTAGTTTTTTAATTACGTGTGTTCGCAACAGCAGAACCTTCAGGATGCCGGTGATTTTGAAAAAAGCCCATTTGCATGTCGGCTTCGAATGCAGTTCCGCTGGATCCGAACCCGGGACCTTTACCTTTCACTGATGAGCGCGGTATCAGACCTTTGCGGCCACAGTCGCCTAGATTTTGAAGCAATTTATCGTTTTAATGACCCTTATTTTGAAAGTGTTTTTTATCAAATAAAAATTGTAATTTTGCTATGAAAGAATAGCCGAAACAAATAAAAAAATATTTTTGCGAGATTAAGAAATAAAAGACATGTCTTGAATATAGCACGGAATCACGAAACGTGGGATTTTTCTTCTACACCCCCCCCCCCAAAAAAAAAAACCTTACAAAATGTGGCTTACTAAACAAAAAGATTCATCTATAAAAAAGGGAAGAACACAATTTCAACAACAACGAAGAAAAGAAATGTAATTTCATTTAATAATCGTTTTCGTTCCAACGCTAACAATGTACATTTGTATAATTGGTAAAATATTTATCATTAAAATCTTTAAAATCTTTCCTACTTCTAATTTAAATTCCAAAATACCTCAAACCCCGCATCTTGATCCGGTTTATGCTAGTTCAGCTGGAGTATACGTTCCTACAATTCTCATTACTAACCTTATAATATACAAATTGTTATTTCAATTGTTAATTAATTTGTGACAAAAATAATTCTAGAAAATAATATTTTTATAAATAAAGTATTTTAATATGTAGAATTTAGGTGGCAGAGAATATTTTATGCTTAAAAATCGCATCATTTATTATAAAAGTTGTTCCCAAGAAATATTCTTTGTTCAATATTTTTGTTTCTCTGGGTTTGTGCAGTATGCAGTTTTTCCAAAATGTGCCAATTAATGTCAACTAGAAGTCGCTCGGGGCTTCCGAAGCTGGCAGCCGGACATACACTTAAAGCCGGTCATCTTCAAACAGCAAAGAGAGTGGTAAAATTAATTAACCTTTCAGACGCAATTAATTGGAGTTTGATGTATTTGATGGGCATCTGATTCCCATATTCCCCGGTTAATCTAGAGGAGGGGGGAGTGAATTTATAATCTGGGACCATAGGGCGATAAATACAAGCTGGAGCGTTCCGTCGCTCGGGGGGCATTGGTTTATGCTACAATTTATTATACCCCTGTAATTGGTTCGCGCGCTAAGTGTTTCTGAGGAAAATTAACGTGGTAAAATCAGAACGAAGATCGATAAAGTAGTTTTTGACATTGTTAATCGCAGCGGCACCGTGGCCAACCAACACAAGGAGGAAATCCACAAAAAAAGTGATAATTTTTTAACCCTATACAACTCTTTATGTCATTATTAAATGTTTCAACTCAGCCTACTGAATACAGGGAAGATAATCAGATCTGAAAAAATATTGGGGTGACCCCAAGGGAGAATAATAGGTCTAATACTTTTCCCAATAACCTTCGGAAGACTATATAAATCTGTGTACAAATATATAAAGAATCAGACTAAATAAGATCAAAACAACACAAATTTTACAAATAAAAAGATTGGGTCATATTCAATACTCCACCATCGATCGAGCTATCATACCACATTTTCTAGTCGCATTAGAAGTATGTAAAGTTTTTATATAAAGAATCATAAGAAAACTTTCTTCGTGTATTTAGTATTATATGATATTTAAAAAATGTAATAGCTCTGATGAAGTCCTAATACAAGATCGAAAAATTGGCAGTGATTCATGAACATTCATGGACACATCCCTGATACAACAACAATAAATGACTCGACACATACAGCCAGAATAACCAAATCTTCACTATAACGTCCACACCTTTTAACCCATTCTTCCTTCCTCAACGAATGAGTTTATACGAGATTAACCAAAGGCATGGATGCAAATTAGAACTCGAGTAACATCAAACCTCGTAGAATTCTGGTCAAGAAATTCAGGCGCAAATAACAAAGGGAGTTTAAAAAATGTCAAAAATCGTTAATTGTTATTTTTGCGCCGATTTTAAGCATATAAATAATGCGTGGGGGGGCGGCGGTAGCCGAGTGGTTAGTGTGAGGGATTCTCGGCAAGTAGGCCCCGCGGTCGCGGGTTCGATTCCCGCTTCTGGCCCTTTTTTCACGACCCCCCCCCCCCCAAAAAAAAGCGAATACGCAATAAGTGATTAAAATAGTCTGGCTAGATATGCAAAATTCATGAGGCCATTAAAAAAATGTGTGTTTTTAGTGACCGAATGTTTAACAATTTGTTGGATTCGTGAGTAGAAGTCAAGAATGAGATAATGACTGTTCACTGTTACAGTTCTTGGCAATGTTGGGACTGAATCGGTCTTCAAGGGAATTTGAGATCGCCTGTAAAAAAATTTTAAATATGACAATCTGTAGACATTTTCAAGGTTGTTTTGAACTGATGAAGACTTTAAAACAGGTCGAAATGATTGCATTAGAAACTAAATTTTCTTTTTTCTTTTCCAAGACCATACCTTGATTCAGAGTTCGTACGAATTAGATAGCTTAGAAAAAACAGTTTTTTTTTTCATTTTATTAACGCGTTTCGACCTTTATTCGGGTCATCTTCAGGGTATAAAGTGTGGTGCTGTTCGTGCGGTGTACTATTTGTGTTGTGACTATTTTGTAATGGTGTGCTCGAGTGGAAAAAAATGAAAAAGGTGTTTATGTAAACTACCTCATTCTTGACCCCTTCATGAAACCAACAAATTATATAAATAATTTTTTGCGTTAAAAAATACCTTTTTTTTGTAATTTATTGTAATATAACGCGTACTTATATTTTCACAAATAATGAAACGTCTAATTTATCAAAGAAGGTTTTGATTTCAAAATACAATTAAAGAAGAATGTAGTGTATGAATAATTTCTGACCCACTGTATGAATATTTTCAACCTGTATATGGTTGTACTTTATAATTTGATTGTTTCGAAATAAATAAAATATGAATAATTCTATAATAAATAATAATCCTCTTGCAAATTTTGTGCTACATACATGGTGGGTATATTGCGTTTGTTCCAATATAAATTTATAATATGGTATAAATTCTTCCTTGAGAAGGTAAATGTATTTTATTTTTATTACTATAATGTGCTATTAGGTAATACATTAATCAATTATTTCATTTACAAACCCCGGCCAAATCTCCTACTTTAACAAACTTGATTGAATAGATCTAATTTTTTAATGATTACAGAGAACTAATCTCATTTTAAAAAGGGAGTCGCGATGTCAGTACTGAGTGGCCACTTCGCCTTTGACCCAATTATATAATAGTACAAGTCAATTAAATTTATCAGTTAGCGTTATATTTACTTGTGATTCTGAAGTCGTAAATTTTAAATAAATCTATAAAAAAAGACTGAATACAAAAACAGGATAATTTTGAACAAGTCACATTCCATAAAATTATCGGCTTCCCTCGTAGAAATACAATTGAATAACCTCGATTTACATTGTCCAGCAAATATGGTTAATTCTGCAAGGGCGAACTATTGTGAATATAGGTCATTTATACATAACCTCACCAGAGCAGGGTGTTATGTCTATATTTTACAATATATCATGTAAGTGAGGATCTCGTACGTTAAATCCTGTTATAGAATATTAGATTAGATTTACAAGCCGTTTGACGTTTGTAAATTTGGTTAAATCGTCTGTTTTCCTTCCGCTTGTTAAATCTTATTCAGGTATTATGTTTTGCGAAATTGAGGTAGAAATGTAACCTGGTACTCTCAAAGAAAATATAAGATGTAATTTGAAAAAAGGTCCTCAGATGTTGATTCATATAATGAAATATCTATCCCTTAACTTACAGAGAGCTAAATCATAATTGTTAGATCTTTCAATTAATTAATCTTTATGTAAGGTATTGGTTGAGATAAAAATGTTAGGCTGAGGTAGGAAGTTAATGTCCGAATGGATGGAAGTTAGGATAACTCAAGTGGTAGAGAAACGGCGTGTTTAGCCGAAGATTGTGGGTTCGAATCCCGCTCGGGACACTGACTTTTTTTACCTCAACCAATACGTTACATAAGTGTTGATTAATTGAAAGATTTTATTTGGTCAATCTAATGAATTATTCTTTCGATTTATACATGGTACAGGCAGAGTATATCTGGATTTTATGTACAATAAAAAAATTGCGATTAATACTATTGACAAAGAAATATATCATCAAGCGTTGGTGTAAAATGAAATTCGGTGAGAATTCCTATTAAGATTTTGATTTACCAAAAAAAAATTAGCCCACCTTCTTTTATCTATTTTGAAAAATAAAATCATTATCATTATATTCTTATTATCATATTGAGTTGCATAGATTAATAAAATAGAAAGTTGTTGTTAATTATATATGAGATAATTACGAAATTGAAGCGGCGCGTAAGGATTTATTTTATTTAAAATCGTTCACAATGGCAGATTGGCATTTTTTTGTAGTAAGAAGAAAGAACACGAATGTAAAAAGTATGAATTTTGCTGGGAGGAAAAAATACTTCATGATATTAACGCATAGATTTTTGAATAAATAAATAATGCATTTTGACAGAATGTTTTTACAATTAATAAATTAATATGAGCGTTTAAGAAATTCATGGTCCTAAGTTTATACCGATCGGAAAGGTTTTATCATTCACGAAAAGTGCAGATCTGTCCACTGTCTTCCTTGCCGGGGCTGGAGGATAGCAAGGAAGCATCCCAAGAGCCCTCCTATACGGACTTGGTTAAAACTAACAGTTCATAAGGCCATTTTAAAAACAGAAAAAAGTTGGTGCCATGGGGTTCAAAAGACGATCCTCCTTGGTGAGAATGTGATGCTCGACCGTCACTTTCTGTCTGGTAGATAGGAGATCAGTCTAGAAAATAGCTTCGGTACAGTTTTTGTTTAGATTGGATGCAAATCCTACGATAACCGGTAGGTAGCCACCTGATGAAACATCAGCTTTTAAAAAGAAAAACAAATAATTCTAACTGGTATCATTAGTTAGTGATACTCGATCGTCACCTGAGGTTTGGTTCTTACAATTCGAAACGTATTCTGGATGTGATGGTGGTTTATAAGTCTATACGCAGCTCCATCCAGCAGTAAAGTTCATAGCGGTAAAAATTGCCGGCTTTGGGAAGGGTTTTGTTTTTAATGGGTGGAAATCCAACAATCCCGAGAAGGTAGCCTCTGATAGAACATCAGCATTACAAAAAAAAAATCATGCTTGCTCGTATCATTAGTTATAAGAAATTTGGAAAATATGTACTTTCAAATTTTACGAAAAAACGGTACAAATAGAGTGAAGTGAAGTTGAACCCTGTTATTCAACCTATGAAGGGAGGAGTTACATGAACTTACCTGCTTTCATTGTTAATATGTATTAAAAGGGGCGTCGACACGGCGCTTACCACTGTAAGGTGAAGGTCTCTGGTTCAAATTTAGTAGCCCTGCATTCAAACTCGACATACTTACCGATTTTTTTTGTTTTTCAAAAACACCCGCGACCCTGAGGATTGATAAGACCTCTGTTGTTTCTGCGAACCCTCGTTACAAAAAAAATGTATGTATGTATTTCTGTTTCTGCTTACTTTTATTTGTTTCTTTTGCATCTTTGCTTTTTTTTAATATAAACATGAAAAAGTATTTAAATATTTGTACTCAAAAGCTAGACCCGCATATCTAAGAATAGGCCACGCTAGTTTCCAACAAGTGGGCAAAGTCTTGTTTTTATGCCAATAGGGAAACTTCTTGATTCTCTGGGAATTGCGAGTGTGCCGTCCGACAGAATTACCGAACAGGATTTCGACTCCTCATGGACAAAAGATCGAACTCGGGACTGAAGGGAACAATGTCGGCCCCAAACAGCACCCTTCGACAATAAGGATAGGAATTTATAAATTTCACAAGCGGACTATTTTATGCCTGAGCCCATTGTGCGCGTGACCAGAGGCCTGCTATTATTCACATCGGCGTTTTGTCCGGAGAGAGATACTTGTTCCACCTCGCGGTCCACTTGACATGGCCGACTAGTGCAAATAACTACATAAATATGTGGCTTCGACACTCGGCCCTCCGTGCTATTTACGGCCGCTGCCCGTTAACAACAGTCGGCCATGACCCGATGGCGTTTTACGCGCAAAGTAACTGTTGACCGACCCTATTGGGTTTAAACTGCAAAAACCTCGCCGATGGCCATTGGTTTTAACGTTTAAAATCCGGACCCGTTACGCTTCTGTTTAATTTCTCAATTTTATAATAGAAATATCGATGAAATATGGTACGAGAAAAGACCAATTTGCAAAATAGGAATTGGTGCTCAAATTATTTGGGAATAAGTAACCGGTCGAAAGTTGTTATTTAGATTACTGTGATGCTTTTAGATTCTCAGAAACGAATTGTTTTCGCCTGAAAGTTCGTTCTTGAATATTGGTTTTTCACCACATTTAGCAGATCCATGTATTTATTAGTACCGTGGTAACAATTTCAATTCAAATTTTGTTAAAAGTCTGCTCCCACAGTAATAAATCAAATAATTTGAATGTCAACTTATTGCCTGACATAGTTCAAATTCGAAGCATAGTTATTTCTAATAATTAATCTTTTTATGCGAGGTTTTAGTTGAAATGAAAAAATCAGTTCCGCGAACGGGATTCGAACCCACGACCTTTACGCCGCTGCTCTAACCACTTCAGCTTTCGTGACTTCGATCCCTTCGAACACCCCATCTCAACCTACAACCTTTCGTTTCTCCCTTTTTGCTATTTTTCAAATGTCGTGTAATCAGGATTCGATTCTCGGCGACATATGAAGTGGCCACGAGGAGTCCGAGTGGATCGAAGTCGCGATAGTTCAAGTGGTAGGGGAGTGGCGAAGGTCGTAGGTTCGAATCCCACTCGTGGCATTGGTTTTCTCATTTCACCCAAAAAGTTACATAAAAAGATTAATTAATTGAGAGAAGTAATTTGGTTAATATACTACTAAATATAGAGTTATTTCTAATACCGCTGACGGCGTAAAACTTGTCCTGTTTTCTAATATTTTGACATGAATTGTAAGTTCAATAAACTTCAAGCCCTTTAAATATTTTCTATCACTTTCGTCCATGCCATTAGAATAGAATAAAAAAATTTTATATGTGAAATACAAAATACTCGGTGTCTTTTGTTGGAAGGCCCGGCTGAATTTCTTTTGAGCAAATATCGTTTTCGAAAAACCAAAAAATACGTATTTAATATTTTTTACCCTAGTTGTAAATTTTTAACCAAACTTATATTTCTTTTCCAACCTTACCGAACGATTCTTCAGAGGAAGGTTCAATCCGTGTATTGCCGTCTGGGAGTGAGAATACCCCAAGGCGCCGTACTTGGACCGATCCTTTACTCCTCTATAATGTAAACATCTTCTCTCTGGATCGTGTATTCAGCAGTTTTTTAAGATGTCTAAAGCGTCTGTTTGATTCTTGTCTTTTGAGTTGTCGTCGTGTGTGTGTCTGTGCGTACGTATGTGGCTCCATTTACGTCGTTTGCCAATGTACGGCCCGAGATAGGAAACGATTTAACGATTAAAACATTTGGCTCGGTTGTTTGTAAGTTAATCACCTTTCTCGACCCTGTCAGGTAGGAAGGATGATATCTTGAAGGAAAAAAGAAGAAAAAAAACTGCAACATTTGCCAATTGGACGAAAAAGGCACTGCTTGCCACGGCTACGTGATTTTCTCGTAATTAAGGGACTTACTTCAACGGGAATTGTTTGCACCCAATTAGTCACACCACGAGGCAGAAAGAAGGCCAGAATTCCACGCGGAACTGAACACAATTGAGTCACATTCGCTATATTTTAAGAAAGGGAAGTAAACAATGCAATGTTTAAATGAAACCAACATAAGGAATAAACGTCGATAAATTAAACAAAATTTCATTTATAAGAATTGCATCGTTTTTTGATATTGGGTTTCTTTTAATCGTCAACTAATGTTTTTTCTATCAATCAGCCAAAAAAAGGGGTTTAGAAAAACATTTTTTATCGTGCGAACGTTTCGATCTTTATTGAGGTCATCTTCAGAGCTCAAAGTGTTTATTTTCTGTTTAAATATGTAATTGCTGTGTGTCATAACGAGAGAGCTCTAAATACCACACAATATTATTATAAAAGGATATATGAAAACATTTATAGATAGACAGAAAAATTTACTGCATATGCAAATAGATCATTAATCCAAGATCATTTCTCGGATAGTCTTTCATGTATTATAGGAATGTGGCATAATCCGTATTAGAACAAGATCATTGAATAATCGTTTACCATTGGATATTAATTCCCATTACTATTTAACCTACTTTAATTACTTACTTCCTGGACTATCGTACTTTTAAATAAAAAAAATGAAATAAAAAAAACAGTTTAAATAAACATTTGAGCAGCTTTTCTGCGTTTATTGAGCGTTCATAACGTTTTTATTGTTCGTGTGATTCGAGGTCAAAAATATCGAGTAAACAACAATTTAATTAAACTACGAGGGGAACAAATAATTGCACGTACTCTCGCTAATTTGGAAGGCCTCCGAATTTCGGCCCACGCACCGAATCCGGATCCCGGATGCCCCAAGTTCGTTTATTTGCGAGATAAGCATCATAAAGCCCAGTCCTCACACTAAGCTAACTCTAGTAAGAGTAGGAATAATTACTTTCGACGCGTACATAGCGCTCAACTTAAAATAAGGGTTTTGGGAAATTGTTTAATACATATTTCTCAGTCAGGCTCTTCTAAACGTCGTTTATCGTTTTTCATCAAATGGTTCATTTCCTCCACGACCTCAAAGCGCTATTTAATACCTTCAATAGAATGCTGCAACATTCAAAAATCACAAATGTCTTGATATTTATTCTTACATTATAAAAGGTGGATAGTGGGTGTTAAAAACCAATTTTTGTAATTGTAAAAACCCCGCCGCGTGGAATATCGAGTATTCTGGGGTGAGTGTATGACGTCTGGAGAGTAAATGTAATTTATTAGCGTGAAAGGTAGGAGTTGCCTATAACCCAGCCCCAAGGAATTCGAGTACTCCCAGGTGAGTGAATGTGACCCGATTTGTATGTTTGTGGTCATGTATATATATATTTATTGTATGTTTCGTTTCTATGCTGTATTTGACAACTTAAAGTGCAAACGAGAGACTACGATTGTAGTATATCAACGTAGTATATATTTGAAATTAGAGAGTCGATAAGCCAGACATTAGACATTAGAGAGTCACTGGGTCTGGTGTGAGGTAATTTTCAGAAAAACATTTTCTTTACCGATCCAGCGTTTCGATCTTTACTAAGATCATCTAAGTACATGTAATGTAAATAAATGTGTAAATTTATACAATGCAAAATCTATCTTTTTATTTTCCATCTTTTACTTTTTTCCACATCCTACATGTATTTGTTAAATGTAAACAACGTTTGTAAATCCCAGACCCTGAAGATGATCTCAATAAAGATCGAAACGTTGGCACGATAGAGAAAAAATTTTCTGAAATCCTACATCACACCAGACGCGTCTCACGATTTATGAATAGCTATTATAAAAGTTTAACAAATATACACTTTATAAAATTATAATTGTGAAGCTCAGCCATAGCAAAACTAAAACAAGGCAAATAAAGAATTAAAATGACAATTTAACATTTATTTACACGGTTTGAGCGACTGAACAGTCTGATGAAAAGTTAAACAATCGAATCGAGTAATTGGAAACAAACTCAATTTAAAAATACATCGCCTTATAGAGAAAACATTTTAGTGAAAACGAAAAAATAAGGTTGCAGGAAAAGGCGAAGGAGGGAGTCCAATTGAAACAGATTTACTTGTCCCATTCTCGTGGATTGGAGATCAAGACTTTTTCTTTGCCCTTATCCCGTTATTCATAGATGTGTTTTTTATGACGCCATAGTTATTTAGACACAAAAAATACCCACTGTTTTACTTCACTCACACCGACATTTCCAATGTGAAGAATCCCAAAGACCTGGGTAGTTTATATTTATTTACTTTATCCTTAGAAATTAATACTGTGTGAGGGCTTTTTTTTGACGTGACAGAAGCGTTGGACTGCGCGTATCTGTACACAGTAAGGCACATCTTACCTAATGCTTCCTTCCTATGAACCTAACCAAACAATACCTCAGAGTCGACAAAGAACTTAAAACACCTAGCTCGAAAGGATACCTATATAAACGTATGCGCCAAAAGAACTAAGTACTATCATAATATAATGGCTTCAAAATAAAATACTGCGAAAAGTGATAGATGATCCTATTGAATGCAATAGTGACATACACAGGGATCTGAACACCCCGATCTTCGACAGTAGTATGATTATAACTACTACATCCTAAAAGCACAGTCTGAAGCAGGCGAAGTTAGTTCTTTAAGAGTTACTAAACTGCCTCAGCTAGTTAAACACTAATGATTGAATTGAAAAGCATTTATTTTTATATTTATATTTACTGGACAGTATCAAACTATTGATAGATGTATGACAAACATTATGGAAATTTTTTTAAAAATAAAATAGAATTGAAAACAAAAACCAGCAGAATTTTGTGAACTTTAAGATAAATTCTTTGTAATGTTTATTTGGTTTGTATATCAATATGATAAACAAAACTTAGTTAAGGTTTGTACGTAAAATGTATTGTCTAACTTTTTGATTCTGTATTTTTTATTAGAAAAAAATGAAAAATAAAATTGAAACAAAAAAAGATACTCTTTTGAATTCTGAAATTTTGAAAAGTCCATTTGCCCCAATTTTCAAAATGGATTAGCAAGACTTGGTTAATTTCCCTTTTAAAACTCTTCATCCGACTGAAAATTTTGTTTATACATAAAGGCAGAAGTGAGCAGTTCAAAATTCTAGCCTGTTATACTTGTTAGAGTCACAATTTTGTTTGTCACCAAGCCGAAATTTTCAGACAATGAAAACATTAGCGACAGGGCTAAAGGTTAAAGGTTAAAAGGAGACTCTTTATGCTTCTTGTTGGGCTGAGTCATTTCTATCTCCTGAATCGGCAGTATTGAGTCAACTGTAAAACTATCCTTTTAGTCCTAACACGTTCCAGTTTTAGTCGTTCAACCGTTAGAAATGCAAGATCATAGAGGTCTTGAACCTTTACTTGGGCTAACTTAAGCAGGCACTCCATCTTAGAATGAATCTACAAAAATCAAAAAGAGAAGTTAACAAACTCCAGAGGTGAACCGATGAATAAAGAACCCTCACGAAAATCGGAAAAATCACGGCTATGCACTGGTCACTTGCATTTGAGAATACACGTACACAGTAGACGTTGTTCAATGATAAATGTGAATGTTTTGCAATGAGGAGGAAGAAGTTGCTAGCCACATTAACTTCAAAAGCGAACCGCTGAATGGGGACACTATCTATGCTACCAAGAAGACTCGGGAAAAATAATTGCAGCAATGATATTCAATGAACTTTTACCTCCTTGAAAGAAGGATCGAGTCAGTGAACTGAATGGACTACTACTGAAGAAAACTATAATAAGGTAGGAATAGTAATCTACCATAATCGTCATCATATGTGACTCAACTTCGTATATTTTCATAAATAATAAATTTATCTCGTTTATTGGACTTTCGACCCCAAAGAGGTGTCACACCCCAATGTACTGAGCCAAAGGTCTATTCCTCAAAGGAGTTCACCTACCCATTATTCGGCTGGGTCGCCAGTACGCTATCTTAAGCCAGCGAATATATATACAATAAAAAGCCCCACGTCTTCCAAAACTAGGAACAGGGGACCCTGAAACCTGTTAGAATGTGGCTACATGCTCTCTCTAAAGAGCCAACGCATGTCAAATTTCTTTTATGTGGGTCACATCGAGCAAACGCTCTTTGATCCAACGGCAGGTTCCAATGTGTTAACCGTGTATGTCCTATTCCTAATCAGGTATGGACAATTCCTCATTTCCGGATATCTTGTTTGCTATTTTAAAATATGTGGTTTACGATGTTTTTCTTTTCTACCTATTAGCCGTGCCTCAGTTTATAAAGGTTTTTCTACGTCTAATGTTTATAATACTAATTTATATTTTATATTAGTGAATAACTCAGTAATATATTAATAAATAGTAGGGTAATTGATTTTAAGGGGGTTTTAAAAGCCCCAAAAAACAACTGTGCATATTTTAAACATTGGTATGATATTTAAATGTGTAAAAAAATACATTTATTTAAATAGTCGTTTCAGACTGGTCAACAAGTTATGAAAAGTAGCATTACCATTTATAACTATTGTTTGACTTATACGACAAATACAACAAAAGAATGCCTAAATATTTTTTGTTTACAAGGTGACATTCATAGAATCAATGCGCTAGTCGCATTCGAGCGAACTTCAATTCCCGGAACGTGGAATAGTAAAGTAAGGTGAAAAATCAAAAAGGGTTTTTCAATTTACAAGAGGAACGTTTAAGAAGGTGGGTAGAATGGTCTGCGATTGGGCCTCGGAAAACCCCAGTTTGCGTGTTGGGGGAATTAATTGAGGGAAACGTAATATTCTGCTTCCAAGCCTTTTTTTCTTAAGAGGATTACGTCCATTTGTTCACAGTGAGGAGAGCTTCATATCGGTGTAAATATACAATTTGTTTGACGTGCCCGCGAGGAAACAGGAAGCGTCAGAAGAGACACCGTAAAATATTAACCAAATTAATATCACTGCTGATCATTTTTCAGGATAAATTTCACATAGCACACACTTCAAGAAAAAGGTATAAAATAAAAAAGGTAAAATAAATAAAGTAAAACAAAACAACAATAAAAACCCGCGAACCTACAATTATTTGCATATATTTTAATTAGATTCCACCTTTCCTTTGAGACATCCTGAGTTGAAACGGAGAAAAAAGTCGAACTGAAAGCTGAATGAATAATATGCGCAGGTGAGTGAAAGCTTGATACGTTACCGTTAGGTGCAAAAAGCAATGAAAAAGTTATATCGACACTGTCAAATCAGTCAGGTCGCGGCCTCCCCTGATCCCCAGGATGAAAAATGACCCTGAGAAAACTTGCCCTTCCAAAAAATAATAAAGGACAAATTTTATTCACTCACCTTACATTAGGTCTTGACATCGGAAAAATACTCTTTTCTTCTTTATTCAATGCACGAGTACATTGATCGGCCCGTGACATTTAAAATAAATGTTAAAATTTGATTAATTTACGAAGATATTAGTCCACGGATAAGTAAATTTTTTCGGATTTATTGACAGATTATTTAATGACAGTACAATTACACAAACTTAGAAGGTAACAGACAGAATGGGAAAGTTATACAGAATCATGATATAAACTAATGGTTGAATGGTTACATTTTTCATCTATGTCTTCATACAAGATCATCGTATACACTGACAGACAAAAGATTTCACCCAAATGATTTTTTTTTCGTTTTCTAGATAAAAAAAAGTTCTGCCCTTAATCTCTCATTGTTTTTATCAATAAATATTTGTGTACTCTAGTTTTAAATTTGGAATATCAATTAGAGGTAAACACGCTTAATCCTTAATGCAAAACCAGGATAGAGGATTTTTCAATGTTTACTTTTTACGGAATTGAAAATGTTTATTTAGTCTCATTTGAATTCTGAGGCAATAAACAGTTTACTTTTCCCCTTTGTTTTCTGAATTTCAATTTTTAAACCTAAAAATGCCATTTACTGCTGAAGATGTTGTGCGTGTTGTGGCGCTTATTGATGACAGACGTTCTATTCTAAAACAAAATTAAAACCAATTCTATCTATCCGTACATTTTTTAATATTTTTCTTAACAATTTACATCTGTTTTTACTTTTTTTCAACAAAAACTCAATTATTAAACGTTGAAAAAAGTGAAACTTTGATTAACATATAAAATTCTGTGCAAATCAAGTTAGATTACAAGTTGCTGGAATTCTTTGCCTCTCAGTATATCTGTATACTTGATTTAACGATTGTTTTTCATCATATATGTATAATATGCAAATAAATTCTAAATCATGAATGTATCAACGCTTCAACTGGCGATTATTGATTGACACGCAGGGATATTATATTAAAGAGATGTGTCGGTTATTATAACAGCTGTAAGGCATAAAGTAGAGTTACACAACTAAAGATGTGGTTCCGGTACTGGGTAAAATCCTTCCTTAAAAACTCGAAAAACTGACGAAACTTAAAACGTGCCACTTTTCCTGATAAATACTCTCACCTTTGCATTGAAGCTCGACACAAAACTAAGATTCTTTTAAGACATTTCGTGAATGGTGGCAGTATGTTCCTGCCAATTGACAGTAAGACACAGTGCTGCTTAGCAGCTAGAGCCCACCTACAGCTGTGTCAAGTTTCCTGTGGCGTCCCACACCGGAATGCTTCTAAAAACTAAATAATCCGTTTTTATAAAACAATTTTTCAACTTGTATCACTTTTCTTGTGTGTACGCGATACGATGTACAACGGTGGGCATTGCATTATTTGACGCAAGAAGGTAAAAGTTATGTGTTGTATTTCGTGAACGTTCTTTTTATGTGTGGTGATTCGTGACCGTTAGTCGAAGATCAACAGAAATCGTGAGATGCGTGTGATGTAAGTTTCGGAAAAACATTTTCTTTATCGTGACAGCAATATCTCACTGGCACTCTCATCACGACACGCAAGAATGGCACAATTAAACAGAAAACAAACACTTTGAATGAGTAAAAATACTTTGAATGAATATACAAAATATATTTTGCATTGTATAAATTCACTTTTGTCTAAATTCTACTTGTTTTTGTAAAATTTAAACAATCTTTTTAAATCTCAGGCTCTGATGATGATCTCAATAAAGATCGAAACGCTAGTACGGTAAAGAGAGTGTTTTTCTAAAGCCTACTTCACACCATTACGTTTTTCAACATCCTACATGTATTTGGTAAATTTAAACAATGTTTGTAAATCCCAGGCCTCGAAGATGATCTCAATAAAGATCGAAACGTTGGAACGTTAAAGAAAATGTTTTTCTGAAACCTACATCACACCAGACCGCATCTCACGATTTTTGAATAATTCATTTTTATGCTTCCTATGTGCCACTTTTTCAGCCAATGGTCTATGTTGAAATGACGAGCCTGAAGGGAGCATTATGAGAACACGGGATGACCAGATATGAACGTGTTGGAATGAGTATGAAGGTGAGCCGTATACTTTTAATGTAGAATGTTATCATGGATATTTGGCCCTTGTTGACTCTAGCCTTGAAAGGAAGCAACACTCCTAGAAATGTGTAGAGATTAGTGACCGTTAATCGATAATTATTCAGCTATCGTGGCCAGACCTCATCTCACGATACCTGAATACTCATAGAAATATAAGATCAACCTACACATTTAGAAGCGATTTTTGTGCAAATAAAGGAAAGCATCATGCGTCACTGAGTACGACGGAGTGAAGTTTGTTTATCATGACAACCCGAAACTCTATATTTTGGTCTAAAACAGGCTGAAATTGTCTCGTTTTGACTGAGACGTGTACTCCCCCCCGTAACATTCGCCGGAATGGAAAGAGTACTTCCATCTGTTCAGGTCAGTGCCCAATCATTAAAAAAAAATGTTTGTTAAAAGATCGATAGAACAAGTAAATAAAAATGGTTGTTTTTCAATTAAACTTTGAAAACGAGAAGAATTGAATTGGCGGGATATTGGAGTTGCCTGAAAGACGACAGGTCGATATCAATAAAAATTGATATCAATTTTTTGGCGCTCGTAAATAGAAGGCATTTTATTAGAATTTTTCTTTCAGAGGTCACCATTTACATTACGACAGTATATCAAATGGTTATTTAATGCATAAACCTATTTATCTTCCCTTCATTGGCCATTGTTTTATATCTGATTCCAATACGTTTAAATCCATAATCAACATATCTAGATTGTCTTTTTTATCGTTCATTTTCGTACGGTTCTTTTTGCCTTTTTGCTCAAGACGGGAGAACTACGGATTGGTATCAGACACATAATGCTAGGGTTAGGCCAAGGACCTTTCCAGTGCAGCTGATGCCCACAAAGCTTGGGAGATTTAAACCTAAAAAAGAACGTAGGGCAAAAAAGATATCTGATGTTACTCCATAACTATCTAAACTCTTCAAGCGAGCTAGATCAACTAAATATTTCACCACTATCGATCCTTTCATAGTAGCATTCACGCTTATATATACATTCACGATAATCAAGGATCTCGCTAACTCACACTCACTTTCAGCTACCACGATGACGAAGAAAGGAAACGTAGACCAAGCAAATGTGCGGATTTTCAACAATATGCATAGAAAAATACAGTAATTTATATTGTTTATTTTTTGGTTGTTATTTTTCGAAACCGGAATATTACTCTAGTACATCAATTGACATCAAACATCGAGAGGGTTTGCCAACAAGAGGCCCCGCTTTTGCAAAAGAAATAAATATCAATTAATTTATTAACTGACCGGAATAAAAAATAAATAAAAGCCAATTGTGGCTCCACCAGAACAACAATATTTGACAGTAATCATGAAAATTATTTTACAAATAGAATAGCTAAATGTAAAAAGTAGCCGAGTAGTCAGCATGTTAGACCGTCGGCTCGTAGACGGTCGTGGACGTGGGTTCAAGTCTCACACTATCCCCGGCCTTTTTTTATGTTCCCATTTCTTGGTAATAACTATAAGAGAGGAGTTTCTACTTTCTTCGGCTCCCTTCTTGAGATATTTATAAATATCTCTCTATAAATATAATATAATAACCTGGTGCTTTTGCCCAGTGTTTATTTTTTCTTTCTCAAGCCATTTTTACTTTTACTTAGACACACATTCTGGTGCACCCTGTGTTGATTCTGGCCCCATAGGTGACAGGTATTAACTATTAATTAATTTTCTTAATTGCCTGTGATATGTCTATGAAAGAACTGTATAGATGATGGGAAAACTCCAAGGCTACTGTGGGGTACCACCATGCCATCTGACATCCAATGCCATGCATTACTCAAAAGAATCCTCCAAATCCCTACCATTTTTCCGACCTTACTATTGACAGTGACTTTAACATCCCATTCACCAAAAAAGTGGCCCATTCCCGCTTCCTCATGTTTCATTCCACTCATTCAACCCAGCCTACCTGCTTAAGTACACTTCCTTGTTTTAACACGATAAGAAATGGCCTACATGTGTCCTCCGGGTTCAGAACTGGCCCTAGTGGTAGTGTTTTGCGGATTTAGAAAAGTTTATAATGCGTATAATTCATGTACAGGATACATATAAATATTATTGTGCATCAAAAAATTTTGAATGTTTTATTAACTCTACTTAGCTTATCGTCTCAATTTTAAAAGAATTTTCAACCTATTTTAATTTCATATAGATGAGCTTTTTTCATTACCAAAGTTAAATTAGTGGATTGAAGCTCATCTGAGTCGACACATTTTGCAAGTCAAATTTTTTTGCCAACAATTAAATAAGTGAAACATTTCTTAACGAAGGCAGAGAAGTAAACGATGTTAAAAATTTTCCCAGTCTTATCTAATCCACTTTGGAGTGAAAATGAAGATACACCTAAATGAGTTCATTATTGTAATCGCCTTGGTCTTAGCGAATATTAATCTCTGGGAAAAGACAAAAGGATAAGGATTTACATTGTGATGCCGGCATTAGAAAGAAGAAGAAGTTCCCCGATGAAAGACCTCGGCTGACATTTTGCTCGGCCCTTTTATGGGCCGGGCCACCCACTGGTTTACGCTCCTTCATGATGAACGTCCTCTCGCACCCGGCTTTTTATGTACAACTTCCTCTCACAACAGTATCCAGACTTTCACAAACGATTCGTTATTTCTTTACTTTCCTTGGAACTGCTTCTTTCCTAGTTCCTTCTGCCATGATGTTATAGCCGGTACTTCCCACTGTTACCTCTCGTTGTACATTTACAATTGTAGAGCGTTTATGTATGCGAGTACCTTGACAAGTCTGCAAGGTCGATGTCGTCTATTTCATTTAACCTGCGAGCGGTTTTTGTCAAAATCACATCCAAGGAACACCAGATTCAACGGCGAAAGGAAATATCGATGGACTTAAATCACATTTATTTACACACTGTTTGTCTTCTAAAAAGATACGAATTGCGTGATTAAGTCTTTATGGGGGTGGTGTCGGGTTACTTGTAATGTTGGTGGGAGTCACGAAGGATACGGAAAATTATGGCAACAGAATTGAGTCGGAACACGCCAAATGTTAGTTATGATGACTGAGCTTCCTCTTACTAGATTATTCGGCAATGAAAATGATTGAATGATTGCAATGCAGAAGTTAGCATACTTTTTTTATTACCGACTTTATTTATTTTATAACAGCATGTATACACTGATAGATTACATCATAACTAAAAACTAGTACTAAACTGCTCAAAATTGAATATGGATATTGCCAATTTTGTACTATTTCCGTTCCCCAACATTTTTATTATAAATTGCGATAAAATTTATTAGAACTGATAATATACTTATACAATTAAGTCAATAGCATTGTATACCAACAACAAAGAGGTACAGTGTACGCTCAAATCAAATACCTGAGACTATATCTCGACAGCAGACTGATCTGAATCCCAAAATAGTAGTATTACGAAGACTTCTAAGACCGAAATCGACTTGGACAACTATGACAAAGTTAACACTGTAGAAGACTTTACTAAGACCAACACGGACAGAGCGGAACTGTGGGGTACTGCCAAGCCATCCAACATCCACCGCAACCAGTCCTTCCAATCGAAAATTCTTAGACAAATTGTCAAAGCACTTTATTACGTCACTAACCTCACTATTCACAAAGACCTCAAGATTCCATTTGTAAACGAACTAATCCGGCCCAGATTCCAAATCTTCCACGCCGACCTTTCGAACCATCCTAGCCATACTGCTCGAGCCCCAGTCATTCGCCTCAACCGACGGTGGCCTCAGGACCTTGAAACCTAATCAGACCTATTTGTATAGATAATAAATAGTTCTACAGATATACGACCATGTATAAGTAACAAATAAATTTGATGATTGATTGATTGATTGGAAGTTTTCAGGGGTGTGTATACTGCGCCCGTCAAGAGCTATTGTATCCCCCGTTCTTTGCTTAAAGCACATCGGTGAGTCCTAGTTCATCAAGGAACTTGATTATTAGGCCCGGTTTTATTGGTAGAAGCTCTTCTATGGTCACATTGTACATCCCAAAGCACTTCCTCCTGCGGGCTAATGTTGCTCCACAGTTTGTTAACAGATGTGTTGGTGTTTCTTCCGCCTCTTTGCAGAATCTGCATGTGCCATCTTGGTTTACTCCGATTTTCTTTAAATGTCCATTTAGTCTGCAGTGTCCTGTTAGGAATCCTGTTAGGATTCGCAGTCTGTTCCTGCTTCCTTTGATACATTCCGTGATTTCTTTCTTTCCAAAATTGGTTAGAAAATTCTTGGATTGTTTATGTCCAATAAGTGCATTCCAGAGTTCCCTTATTTTCTTTTTGTCCTTCTGTCTGAGATAATCGTTAATAGTGTGGATTCCTATTCCACAGAAGGGTTCGGGTCCTGTTAGCGGTGTGGCTGCCCCTTTTCTTGCGAGGGTGTCCGCTTTCTCATTGCCTTCTACTCCCATGTGTCCTGGGACCCAGCAGAGGCTTACTTTATTCTGCGCACCTAATATGTTTAGTTTTGTTTTGCAGTTCAGCACCATTCTTGAACTAATGATGTTTGAGCTTAGTGCTTTGATGGCTGCCTGGCTATCCGACATGATAGCTATGTTCTTGTTTTTGTATCCTTTATTTAGATTAAATTGGACACATCTTTCTATTGCATGAATCTCGGCTTGGAAGATACTGGTGTATTTCCCCATTGGTTCCGAGTATTTGGTGCCTGGTCCAAATACTCCGGCTCCTGTACCCTCCTGTGTTCTCGACCCATCTGTGTACCAAAGGATGGTGAACAAATAAATTTAAATTTAATCAAATTAATTTTGAAAAATGGATGTTGAAAAATAATTTAAAACGTCAGAATGACATAATTAACATAACTAAAGGGTTTACCAGATGAATCAGTGGACTAGAGGCCGTCTGTCGAGTTACCATGTAAAATAAATACAAAATAAATAAACATATTAACAATAAGCAAAATATTATTTTTTAATCAAACGAAACATTAATTGACATTGTAGTTGGACAGCGAGCAAAGGTTGTTATAATTTTGCCTCCAGGGTTGATAATTGAAGTTGGTAATTTCTGTTCTTAATTTGGAAAATAAACTAGTATCATTTTTGTTGAACTGGGTCATGTTATGAAATAATAATGACGTGAGTGTTTGTAGTAGAAGTAAAAACAACCTAAGTTTGTCGAAATGTAACTGGTGTTTAGTGACCGTTAGTTAATGATTATTTTGGAGATCGTGAGATGCGATCTGGTGTGCAGTAGGTATTAGAAAAAAAATTTTCTTTATCGTGCCAACGTTTCGAGCTTTATTGAGATCATCTTCAGGGCTCAAAATGTAGTTGTACGGCATTCGCAACATTACAGAAAAGAACGACACATCTACACGGAAAACAAAAAGTTTGAGGGAGTAGAAATACTTTGATTGAGTCTGGTTGGTCTGGTATGATCTAGGTTTAAGAAAAACATTTTCTTTATCGTGCCAACGTTTCGATCTTTATTGAGATTATCTTCGAAGCCTGGGATTTACAAACATTGTTTAAATTTACCAAATACACGTAGGGTGAATTTATACAATGCAAGAAATTTTAGACTCAATTAAAGTATTTATACTCCCTCAAAGTGTTTGTTTTACGTGTATATGTGTCATCTTGTCTGTCCTATTGAGCCCTGATGATGATCTCAATAAAGCTCGAAACATTGTAACGATTTTTTTTTCGTTTTTTCGTCGGAAAATTTTTTGCTAACACCTGTCACATCAGACCGCATTTCACGATCTTCGAATAATCATCTCCAAAAGTGGAGATGCCACCGACTCCTGAAACGAGTATTGTAGTTATATTGCAATTTATCCAAAATTCAAATTTTTAATTTTCAAGAGCCTCGTAACATTTTAGTTTTCCCTGACTCTCCTCTCTTGTCCATCACTGATTATTTTATTCCCTACCGTCGGCCCTATTACAGATGCAATAGGGAAAAAAAACCACAAGCGAATTGTGAACACGCTACTGGGAGGAGAGATCGGTTTGTTACGGGAAACGGCGATCAATTAAACCCAACTACTGTTAATCATGTATGAGCGCATCCAACAATAGCCGTTCTTCATTGTTGCTATGCAAATTATTGTTGAAGGGTCACCATCGTCTGATATCGATGTTATCGAAGAACAAAAGCTTATTGTCGGGCCTTACTGCCATTAGTAGTTTTGTCATTAGGCGCCCAATACAAATGCTTGTAGCTTGTTAACAATACCAAAGCCGTGTTCGAGCGAAAGGATCGTGTGCCTGCCGCTTTTACAACGCATTCCTATTCCAATTGAGCTTTCGCACCTTGTTACTTCAAATACTTTCGGCTAATAAATACGACATGGCCTGGAAATTCACACCAACAGGGAGAAAACGAAAATTCTATACAGAAAATACTCTTCAAATACCGGCAAATGTCCTATTTACGTAATGTAACAATTAAATTTTAGTATTTTTTCATATTGATATTTCCATATTTTAGCTTCTGTACACTTTGCATTGAGTTTTGATATAATACACCGGCACCGTGTTCGCCGGGTCTTTTAACGGTCAAGAGGGTCTTTGTCGGCCCAATGAATAGACTTTAACAGGCTTTAGAATTTCTTTTATCTACAAGGGCCGGCCTCTTTTAAGAATTTTAATTCTATTCAGAAAGGCAAAAAGAGTGAAAAGTTTCAGTGTAAATATCAGCGGGCATTCAAATAAGGTATATGCAATGATAAAATAAGGATTCTTTTCCACAGCAAATGAAATTTTTGTAAAAAAAAATCCCACATCACTCGTTCATTAGACATTGATATACCCAAAGGGATAAAATCCTGTACCTACAACCGTGAAAACTAATAAATTTCTGTTTGCATTTATAGTGTATTACTTGTATACGCCTCTGATTAAAAATAAAGAAAATCAGCCCAATTTCATCCTTTCTAAAGCCAATTTGTCGAGTGAGTTAATTGATTTCTAAATTGTTTACTTCGATGAAACAATAAATTTGAGTAAAAATTTGATTGTTAATTTTTTTCTAAAAAGCAAGGTTTTAAGTCGAGCAAATGCTTTGGCCAACGATGAACGTAGCGTACGTTACATAATCTAAAACGTGAAACACACCCGATGCAACGCTATGCGACGTTACCACGTACTACCCGCCACAAATCCTAAATTCAATTTTCCATTAGATTGTTTTACCCCTGTGCACTTCTGCACGATGCCGCCCAACGCTACCCTACAGTACGCTATGCGATCCCCACTGTCCAGATTTTCATCGTGTAGCGTCGGGTACAGTCGAAGACAAAAGAACCAGACCCTCATATTTTTATTCAAACTACATGTATTATTGTAGTTATATTCATTACAACATACTTATTTTAATATAAACATAATTAACCGAGATCATTGGTTTTTATTAAAACAATTAATTTTCATGGTTCGGTAGAAAATTGATCACAACACCGGAATACCGATTTTTGATATAATGAATTTAACTTACAATGTATTACACGGTTTGGTCCCTAAAATTTAATGAATAAACTATTTCATTGTTTTGCTCATAAAATTACACTGTTTTTGTAACGTAGGATCAGAACAGTACACTCATATTTTTTGTAGTTGATTTAAAACTATGTATATGTAATTTTGTCGTTATTTAAATACAATTTTTTTATTTTAATGAACCAAATTAAACAAGATCACAAATTCATTAGTTCTTATTTAAAAAAAAAAAAAAATGAATTTTTACAGTTTGGCAGAAAATTTATCAAAACCCCGGAATAACTTTATTTAAAACAATATATTACATAGCTGTGTTCATAAAATTTAACTAACAATTTATTACAAAGTTTTCCTCAAAATTGAGCATTAAGAACAAAATAGGCGTTGCGATTGTGATAGTGATTACTGTGATACTGCGTGACTGTACGAGCGTGCGCGTGATGTCGGATAGACGTGAACACCCTACCAAAACGTCACAAGGCGTCGGGTAGCATCGGGTAGCGTCGCATAGCTATGCATCGCATAAGGGTGTTCCCCGCTTTAGTCTTGGATGTGCTGCGCTCTACATCTCGTGAACAGCGGTTTAGGGCTACCGGAAGTCAACCGAAATGCCCGACTGCTGGAGATGTTTTGTCGCTCTTAACCCACTACGGAATCATCTTCACGACTTCTTTGACAGGTAATCATCTCTAAACGGTAAGGTGAGCTCTAAACCCGTTATCAGGAGGCTTCAAGAGAATAGGCTGTTAGATTTTCGCTTGGCCACTAGAAAAAGGAGGCCTGTTCTCTTCACAGATGAGTACCGGGTTAGTTTGTAGGAATGGGATGACCGTGGCCGTAAGTGTAGAAGTTGTGCATAACGATTTACTGCCTTTTTAAAGACAGACAGTTACGGGGTGTAATATACGTCCATGCCCCTATCGAACTGATTGTACCGAATGGATCTTCGTTTTTACTAAGGAACATTGAGCATGTTCTTCTACAAGCTGTGGTCCCGTTCGCTCCATTTACTGTGGCGACATCTTATTAATGCTCGATCGCATGTAGCTCGAGTTGCCACCCATTACATCGAGGATAGGGATTACTGCAATGAATGGGCTAGCAGGTTCTCTTGACAAGCCCTATAGAACACTTATGGAGCGTAATGAAGAGACGAATTACCAATCAAAACCAGGTAATAAATTGTTAGTTAAATCTGTCGCTAAACGATTTTCCGGCGTTTTGGCAAATTTTCTTCCAAACTTTCACAATTCGATGATTTTCACTGATTATTTGGAGATCGTGAGATGCGGTCTGGTGTGACGAAAGTTTTAGAAAAACATTTTCTTAACTAAATATCGCACAGTTTTCATTGAATTTCACGAATTTCTGATCTCGGTTTAATTTGGCTTAGGTTAAAATAAGTGTGCTGTAATAAATATCAATAAAAAAATAAACATACACCAAATTATTTAAAACTATTTTAAAAGGTATGCGCTTACAATCATGTTAATTAATGTTAGAAGGAGAGTGGGCAGAACTTTTGGCAATTTAATAAATTTGTCTTTGAGTATATAAAATGTTTAATCCAATAAGGCTAGTTTTACTAATTTGTTGTAAAAAATTTCAGATTGGCTTATAAAACCAATATAATAAATGTTGTTTACATAAAACTCTCTCTTAATATCATTGATAACAGCTCAATTTTATGTTTTCTGTTCCGCACGGTATGCAACTCTCTTTGCTTGAATTAGATTCACCTCTCGGACGAAGTTTGCGTCTCACAATTGCCCGAATTCACAAGACAAAATGTCGTCAGTAATCTCATCGAGGCTGGAGATAATAGGAGGAAGAAGACCCGCAGTGCCGAGATTATGTCAAAGGAACGAGGCTTAGGAAAATCCCATTGTTTAATATACTTTATTATGTAAGCCGATTCAAAATAAATTGCACAATAAATGGCGGCCTGCATTGACATCAAATTGTACAAATACTCTGAGAAGGGATGGTAAGCAATTGGATCAAAATTTGACTTAAAATTATCCTATCCTGACTTCAAAACTTGAAACTTATTCGTAAAGTGCTTTATTTAAAACATTAATTGGACCAACCCGACATACTTAAAAAACGGGCTGTTTTTAAAAATCAGAGGCATTCCGAGAGTTCATATTGTATAACGTCCCCGTTAAAATACCCTCGTAAAAACGGCGCCAAGGAGCAACAGTACCGCAACACTCACTCATGCGGGTTTAGCATATTTCACGGAAAAACATTACTTAACATAGTAAGCTACACACAAAATGCAACACAAATAGAACTGGATGAAAACGTGTCCGAACATCTGCGTGAAAGTATTCTTATTTAACCTATTTAAATATATATTTGTCATTTAAATAAACAATAAAATATATCGGTCCCTTAATGGAGCCCTAAACACCCCACATTTAACTGTATCTTGAATAGATGAGGTATTATTTACAGTCACAACACGGTTTCTATCAATCATAAGGTCTGAACAAAAGTCTAATGGGGATCCAGATATACCATTGTGGTACATCTTATCAAGTAGAATCTTGCGATCAAACACCTTAGCCACAGCTCGCTTAATACCATATCACTTTTATTATTATTTTGAACGTTGTTACACATATTTTGAAACATATTTATTAAAGCTATTGATCCCAAACCCTTACTTGAGCTATCGTGACTTCCTTTCTTCTTCTTCCTTACTTGAAAAGTGACGAGAGCTAGAGGAGTACTGAGCCAAAGGTCGTGGGTTCAAACCTCACTCATGACATTAGCTCAACCAACACTTTAGATACAAAAATATAATTAATTTAAATAAGAAGTTTCAATATTTTTTCAACCGTTTGAGACAATTTTTAGTAATTAAACATCTAGTAATTTTACATAAGTGATAATTGACCTTTAAGAAATTGAGCGCATGGATTTGTAGCTTATTAGTTGGGGAAACCTATCGCTATGTCTGTCAGTATTTATGGAACCAAAAAAATCTTACGCAAACGTTAAAAGAGACCTTACAAAAGAAAAAGTAGAAAACTCGTAAAAGTCTTCTAAGCGATATTAGTGGTATTCACGATGTTTGCAAAATGGGAAAACTCGTGTTAAATCGAATAGAAATAAGAATATAATTAATTTAAATAAGAAGTGACAATATTTTTTCAACTGTTTGAGACAAAAAGTAAAATTTTTAGTAATTAAACATCTAGTAATTTTGCATAAGTGACCTTTAAGAAATTAAGCGCATGGATTTATAGCTTATTAGTAGGGCCAACCTATCGCTATGTCTATCAGTATTTACGGAACCAAAAAAATCGTACGCAAACTTTAAAAGAGACCTTACAAAAGAAAAAGTAGAAAACGCGTAAAAGTCTTCTAAGCGATATTTGTGGTATTCACGATGTCTGTAAGATATTAACGTGTGTTAAATCGATTAGAGAAACGTCCAGTAAGATCGTGAATGCCCCCTTCTTTTCTTGGAATGTTAAACATTAATGTTTCCGCAATGCTACGCGTAGCGATTGGTAGAACCAAAAATGAAGCTAGAATAGTCCTTGAAGGCTTGTTGTTGTTTGTTTTAATTTTTTTGTGTCAAATTGTAAGATGCCAAAAGTTAATAAAAAAAATTAATCAACCTTTACATTCAAAATGCTATCTATTAAAATTTTTATCTCAATAAAATTTAGACATCTGGGGTTAACTCAATCGCTCAAACATTCTCCTAATTTCTGATTAATCAATAATTCCTTTAAAAAATGCTCGAATTTAAAATATCAACTAAAAATCTTAATTAATTGTAATGTATTAATTGGTCAAGTGGACCACGAAATTAGTGAATTTAATACTTTTTTTTGTTAATTTGCCATAAGATTATCATTTGATACCCCACGTGGGATGGATTAATATAATTTGATTTAAACAAATAACTGCATTGATTTTGTACAAAAGAATGGTCTGTAGTTTTTCCGGTGCCTATTTTAGTGCAATGCTAATAAGTATGACGCAAACGGTAATTTTTCACTTAGAATGCACTTATCTAATTATAATTTTGTTGGCACATTAAGCCGGCATTGTGAACAACGTTTTTTTTTTTTTTTCAAATGAAACAACCTTATTTTTACGACATTCTTTAAAGTACATAGTTAAGTATCTAAAAATGATGCCACAAATTCAAAAGATTTATCGTTGCGTTCTAGAGATGTTGAAGTTTCACTTCAGAACTCATCAATTTCATCATATCTTGTGTTAAAAAAGGAGACAATTTAAAATTAAATTGAACAAAATATGGGAATTTAATTTGTACAGGGTTTTTAAAACTTAGCTCTGAACAATAACCATAAATTACAATGTGAATTCTAATTATGGAGTAATAAGAAAAAATGTAGTTTCTGTTTTTATTTTTTTTAATGAAACCAAAAATTCCCTTGATTAGAAATGTTCAACTAAGATGTATTTTCGAGGATAAATTGTTTTTACCAAATATGAAAGTCTTTTTAAATAGGAAAAAAATTAATCTAAGAAACTCAACAATTCCCTGATTAGTCCTAGACATATTGATGTTTCTTTTCAGAATTCGATAATTTCAATTTATTGTGTAAATTGCTAAAAAAAGTGGAAAATTGAAAAGTTGATTGAACAACATTTGAAAATTTAATTTATGCTGTAGGAAAACTTAAACAAAACTATCCATAACGAATCTACGAATTTTTGCATTCCTGCTATATATCATTGTTTTGAGGGTGGAAATTACTATCAAAATGTGTGAAAAAGTAGAACGTTACATTTATTACTTAATGCTTTAACTTAATAAAACTCAAACAAGCACCAGCAGAATCTAAAGGAAAAAATCTTTGAAACTATATAAAAGCCATGTCTTTTGCATGTAAAATCATATGTTGCACGTCGACCATAACGCTATTAATAAAAAAAAGGCGCGCATGACAAGACAATCAAGTTTTACATCATCGACGACCATTTTTGTAGGATTCTTCATTTGTTAGGTACTGTTTGCAGGTAGTTGGTGAGCGCTCGATTTTGAACTTGGAGGAACTTTTCTGTACGTCCGTATCACGGTTACCAACTGACAAAACTAGTTCGGTTCATAGTTGACGGTTGTTTTATCTAGGATCAGCCTCGATAGCATCGCGCAAGGCCGGCCATTGTTCTCTATAAATGGTCTATCAGAACCTCGTCCCCCTTCAAAGCTCCTATCGCCATATTCAAATATATTAAACCGTCTCTGTACAACGTTGTTACTCGAATCTCCGGACAAACCACAAGGACTGAACCGTTATAAACAACCCAAAAAAACATAACCTATCGTAAGTCTTGGAGTAATAAAAGTATGGACTCAACATGCTGTTGGTTCAACTTTTCAGCTAAGTCTAATTATTCAGATATCGTGAGGTGAGGACTGATTAGGTAGGTTTCAGAAAAACGTTTTCTTTATCGTGCCAGGGTTTCGATCTTTTATTGAGATCATCTTCGGGGCTCAAAGTTTTTGTCTTCTGTGTAACTGTGCCATTCTTGCGTGTCATGGCACTCTCAACACAGGGCGGTCGAAACGCTGGCACGATAAAGAAAACGTTTTTCTGAAACCTACATCACACCAGACCGCATCTCACGGTAACTGAATAATTAACGGTCACTAATCTCTACACATTAAATGTCTAAGTCAGTGTAACGAGCTGTATTCGAACCTACGAACTTCTGCTGGAGGTCCTTAACTTTTTCATTTCAACTAAAACTTTCCATACAAAATTAATTAATTGAAAGAAGTAATTTGGTCAATAAACCGTTAGATAATGATAATTTGGCGATGCGGTCTGGTGTGAAGTCGGTTTTAGAAAAATATATTCTTTATATTGCAACGTTTCGATCTTTATTGACATCATCTTCAGGGCCATTTATAAACATTGTTGTAAGAAAAACATTGTTTAAATTTTACAGATACAATACGTATTTGTAAAATTTAAACAATGTTTATAAATGGCCCTGAAGATGATCTCAATAAAGATCGAAACGTTCACACGATAAAGAAAATATTTTTCTGAAACCTATATCACACAAGACCGCACCTCACCATCTACCAATAATCACTAACTAAGTAATTTTGTTTTTACATTTTCAACAACAGCCGTTTGCTTATTTTTCAAATGGAACTAATGATTCTTAATTGTATGTGAAACATACAAGATTATATTGTTAGACTTCGCATAGGAAGAAGCACGAGCAGTCTCCGTTTCTCACAGAAATTCACTTAATACATGAATAATACCTCTTCATCAACAAACTTTAAACTAGGCCTTCAATTCGCAGATACCTAATATGGTTTATTTAAAAATCTCTTTTTATTAATTCAGGCGGCATAGAATTAAATCGGTAGAAGAATGATTTATCATAAAAAGTATTTGTGAATATACACTAACGACATAAGAATTTATTGATCCCTTACAGTTTTGTTTGACCAATTAATAATTTCCATTTAATTAATATTTATTAAAGGTATTGGTTAAGAGAAAAAAGTCATTGTCACGAGCGGGATTCGAGGGAAAATGAGGAGAGATGGGAAGTTGTCCGAGCGGATCGAAGTCACGATAGCTAAAGGTGGTGGAGCAGCAGCGTATTTAGCGAAAGGTCGAGGGTTCGAATCCAGCTATTGTCAATGGCTTTTTTTTATCTTAACCAATACCTTCCATAAAAATTAATTTCAATAATTTATATTAAATAGAAAAAATTTTCTTTTGCAAACAAATTTAGTTTTATTTAAGTAGTTGATGAAGCATTTAAATTAATAAATAGCAAATACTTTCTAAAATAATTTATTAGTAAAGAAACAAACAATCTCTAGAATAAAAACCCGATCAACTTTTGAGCCATGTAGTTAATTTCCGTTATACATCCCGGAACGCGTTTTCTCAATTTCCCACTCACCCCCTTCAAAAATTAAAATAACCGAGGTAAATTTTCATGATATTTATGCAGTTATTTCGTAAGTAGTCTAGCAATTTTCAAAACAAATGCCGACTAATCTAAAACTGTGTAGGCTCTGTGCCATATATAAAAAGGGGGTCAAAATTTGGGGAAAATTTTGGTGGAGTGAAGAACGTTTAGGTTTTATATAAAGAAACAAATTTTCTTAAATAAACATTTAAAAATCGAAAGTTTTGGAGATTGAGGTAAAAATATGAGGTTTACGGCATTCTATTCCAACTTAGACGTAGTAACAGATTTTTTTTTGTAACACGACGAGCTGACCACCCTGTATGAAGTATGTATAATAACTTTCTTGGTCAACATCTCTGTAAGCAATTTCTTGGAAATGTGGTTTGGTCTTCGTATAATTTGAGCCACACAGGCGATAGAGCGTTATGGAAAATTAAAGAGTCCTGGAACCGTGCTGGCTTTTGCAAGAAATGATGTTGATAAAATCACAACTTGTAACCCTATCAAATTTTTGGTTATTTGCCCAATCAATTGGATGATTGTTAAATTAATGTTAATTTTTGGTACATTCTAGTTAATTGTTAGCATTCAAACATCAAAAAGTTTTTATTCGATATAAGTGATATATTGTTTACATTTAAAGTTGAAGTGAGAGTATTAATTGAGTTCTCATTGTAAGTTTTCGTTTGCCGAGGCCTGCGAGTTTCGACAGTACTCACAACATGGTAAACATAATAACTAACGCAAGTACAAAGGAAAGGATCGTGTTAACCCGATTAAAGCCGCGAACACGCTTACCCGATGCGATGCTACCCGATTCTACCCGACGGCTTGTCACGTTTTGGAAGGGTGCGCACATCTATGCGACGACAAGTGCACGCCACGTATCACAAATCAGTATCACAATCGCAACGCCTCTTTTGTTCTTACCGTATTATTTGGAGCAAAACCGTGTAATAAATTGTTAGTTAAATTTTATGAAAACAACTATGTAATAATTTGTTTGTTAAACTTAATTGTTTTAAATAAAGTTATTCCTGTGTTTTCATTAATTTTCTTCCTAACCGCCATAATTAAATAATTTTTGTAAAAACTTATGGATTTTTGGTCTCGTTTAATTTGGTTTCCATTAAAATATTGTAATAAATATAATTACCAAATTAAATATACTTTGTTTGAAATAAACTACAAAAAATATGAGTGTCCCGTTCTCACGCTACTCGAAAAAAAATCGTGTCATTTTATGAGCAAATCCACGAAATAAATTGTTAGTAAAATTTTATGAGCAAAACCGCGTAATAAATTGTTAGTTAAATTATATTATACATTATATCCAAAAATTGTATTTTTGTGGTTTGATCGATTTTGTACCAACCCATTGAAATCATTATTTTTTAAATAAAGACGAATGAATTTTTGATCTCGGTTAATTTGGTTTGTATTAAAATAAGTGTGCTGTAATTGATATAATGACAATAATACATCTAGTTTGAATAAAAATATGAGTGTCCTATTCGTTTGTCTTTGACTGTACTCATGCAACCCGACGAAAATCTGAACAGCATAACATCGGGCAGATTTACACGGCGGTAATAAAATCTGACGCAATAATGGACTTTGGATTTGCGTCGGGTAAGTTTGCTCCCGGCTTAAGTATTGGCCATAACCGTGACACAGGGGCAAAACCCCCGTAGGTGTATTGTTTGAAGTGAAAGTGTGTCGCATCTGATCTATAGCGTCATGCTTAGGCCCCTTAGAGGAAGTATGTAGACCTGAGCCCTGACGTAAAGGCGGTACTCGTGCCGGCAAGGGTATACATACTATATGTGCAAAAACTACGAGCCGGCAAGCAGCTTAGCTCCGCGCGTTGTTGCTCCTTCCTGTTTTTCTTTTTTTTTTTTTAAAGCCAACAAATTTAATTGATTGTTCCTGCCAAATATCCACTCTCTACAGTTTAAATAAAAGGCATTTGCATTTGGCCCACTTTGGAATGGGTAGTAAAGTCAACACGCTAATGGGTGTAGCGAGTGGATATTTGGTCGGAACAATCAATTAAATTTGATGGTGTTTTGAAAAGGTGCGAACACAACTCTTCAGAACAGTTTTTCTCTAATTAAATATTTACTTTCCATTTTCGGTTAGAACGATAGAAGGCCATAATAGAAACATTTCATTTCAGCCGTGATCGCCAGTTACTTAAGCATTGCTAATCTCCTCCCCTAACTTCCCTTTAAAAAGCTTCTTCTTTTTTACATTTCCAACTGACTGAAACATGCTATCGAATCAAAAAATGAGCGAGAGAGAGAGAGAGAGAGAGAGAGAGAGAGAGAGAGAGAAAAGAGAGAGCGAGAAAGTGAGTGGTAGATATAATAAAAAAATGTATTTCTTACTTTAAATAGTATATTATAAACATGATGTAAAACCATTTTCTACGGTAGCCGATTATTAAAACCAGGTGACAACTACATGTCGGCAAAGGGCATTTAATAGAATTTCTGTGATATTTAACTTCTTTCAATAATAGATATAAATTTGTATTAATGTGTTGCGCATGAGTAACATGCGCATCCATGTGCAGATTTGAGCTTATTAGCTTACCTCGCTGTCCAACGCCAATTCCAGCTATTGTAATACTTACAACGAATTACGTGCAGGCCTCGTGAATCACCCACTTCGGGTGTTGTAAGTCACGGGTCAGACCTCCGTCTTTATCTGTCCATCCACTGTGGTTGAGGGGGGGGCTGGGTGCCGTCTGTAGATCCAACCCCATTCGCACTTTCACTCATCTTTGAATACATTCATTCCTACTTTTACGCCATTCATTCAATTTAGGGTGGCAGAGTACTGGATACTTCACCTTACGTGTTTACGCCGTAAAGATAAGCGTTAACCGTCGACTGTCTGACGGAAAATCCAGGCTCAGACGGAGACTCAGTGGAAGTTGGACTTTTTATGTCACCTTTTCGTTGCCGATTACTTTTCTCAATTTTAAGTCAATTTTTTCGCTTTGTGGTTGCACGATGTTAACGGGCGTAGTCGAAACATCCGGTGGATCGTCCAAAAATTACCGAGGGTTTTCCATACCATCGGATTACCATCAAATTGCTGCATCCTTGGTGAACACCTCCTTCATCTTGGCCCAACCCCATGGTAATAGAAAAAGAAAACACTGACTTAACAAGGCCAAAAATAAGGGTGGACTCAACTCTCGTCAAACCTCACGATTAATTAAAAAGAAGTGACGTCACAAAGCAAAAAATAAGGAGTGGGGGTGGACGAGGGCTCAACTTTGCACATGTTTTTATATATGCGCATACATATGCCGATTCGAGCCAAAATTGAATACGTAATGTACAAATTATATTCATGCTTGTGTAGTGTTCATAAACAATAACTGTCATAAAAACCTAAAAAAATTATATTTGATCAATTTTAGTAATTATGAATATCTGAAATATATACGGGTGAGTAGAAAAGTAGCAGGAGAGACCATGTCTACGGTAAATACATTTTGGAGTACTTTAATCGAATTACACGTTATTCAAAAGTCGTTTTCCAATAACAGACAACAGACGAATATTCCTCCGCTGGAAGTAATTAAACTAAATGAGTTACCTTTACCCAGCACCAAAACCACCCGTAATGCTTTGACTTGTCCCCATTAATCAAAACCATTGTCCCATTAATCTCTCATCTCATTCTGTTCTACGATTGAACTTCTGCTTGCTAATACCTTTCCTGAATTCAAAAGACTATTTAACAAGTCATTTTACAAATGAAACAGTAAAGAGTGTCTATAGACTCTTAACTTCTGATAGAATGTATTATCTTGTTAAAGATCCTGTTACAACAATTATTTATGCGGCATAATTCGGTACTACGAGAGCATGAGTTTTTAATGCTACTTGTTCATCCAGTCTGGAGCACTGTCTCCTACCTTGGTCTTCCAACATACCTATTGGTCATAGAAATGATAAATGATGAAGTGAGTGTGTTGTTAAATCTTTAAAAAAATTAATCAGTTAGTGGTCATGGTTCAGATTTTGCAAGTCAAGAAACATGACAAGATGGTTGTAATATTTTTTAACTGATTTTTAGTGTAATAACAAACAAACATTAAAAAATTATCTATTTACGTTTTCGTAATTCGTAGAGGAAAAAATCGGACGGTTGAAGGTTGGGACGGAGACTTGGTGTCCGATAGGATCGAAGTCACGATAGCTCATGTGATAGAGTAGGGGCGAATTTAGCCGAAGGTCGTGGGTTCGAATTCCGCTGGTGGCACTGACTTTTTTATCTCAACCAAGACCTTGAAAAGAATAATTGGCTAGTTGGCTGCGTCCGGGTTGGTGGCCCTCTTGGTCCCGCCTAAATGGCAACCCTCCATGTTGTTGCACACGAGCTTTAAAGTCCGGTGGATAATGCGGAAACGTAAAGCAAAAAAAAATTATTTGAAAGGATTAAATAATTATATTCTTCCACAAGTATCTTCTTTCCTTTCTATAAAAAAAAAAAATTGTTCTTAGCTAATTCAAACTTCTTAGTCAGCGAATTGGTCATCATCGAATCATTCTTATCATTGATTGAAGTAATTTACAACGCCTCAAAAAAAAAAAAAATTTAAAAAATAAAATAAAAAATAAATAAAATAAAATAAAATAAAATAAAATAAAAATATATATATTGAAACGTTTCGTAAATCGTAATACCACTCACGTATTTTCTTTCGCTTTCACGGCCGAATTTTTCTTCTCAAGATTTCGCCAAGTATGGCGAGGAAAGTCGATTAACACCCAACAATGTTTACTTGTAGCGCTGATCGATCTCCTTAAGAGTTTCCCCATCTCGTTCTGTATTCAAAGGGTTGATCCTTCTTACCTGCACATTGAAATCCTCCTTTGCTTTTTCTTAATCCTCGTGTAGGCTGGTGGAACCGTTCACGGCTTTAACACAACCATCGCTTTGAGGTGTTTCCATTTCTTTTGATTCTCCTCCTCAAGACGCCCTTTTTGCTTTATTCAATACCTTTAATCTATTTTTCTATATCCTCACCTAGGTATGTAACCTTGAAGACCGTTCAACGTTACTTATTTTAGACAATTATTTGCCCATTACAAATTGAATTATTCAGTAGTTCATAAACACGTTTCTAACACTCAAATCCAAAGGCGCAAGTGAAAAGACTTTTTTTACGAGGGTTCGCAATAGCAGAGGTCTTATAGACCCTCAGGGTGTCGGTGTTTTGAAAAAAAGTCCATTTGTAAGTATGTCGGGTTCGAATCCAGCGGCCCTGGATTCGAACCCGGTACCTTTACAGTGATGAGCGCCGTGTCAAGGACGAAACCTTGCGGCCACCGACGTCCCCCAAAAGGCATCTTTAAAACTAATGAAAACGGCTTTACATGTAAACCGCTCAAAACATTAATAGAGATATTGCTGCTTTTGTACTATTGGGTTGTCCGGAAAATAATGCAGGATTTTGGTATTAAACAAAAAAAAAAGACACTAGTTACTTTAAAGCAATGTTCTTTAATCAAAATAATTTCCCATACTCTCAATACATTTCTCCCAACGTGTTGGTAACTTATTAATTCCGTCTGAGTAGAATTCAGAATTTTTAGAATTGATAAAGTCAATAAATGCATTTTCCAGTTCCGTTTGATTTTTGAATATTATGTGTTGTAAGTAGTGGTCCAGGTGTCTAAAAAAATGGTAGTCAGTAGGCGAGAGGTCCGGAGAGTAGGGTGGGTGAGGCAAAGTTTCATAGCCAAGCTCCAATAATTTTTGTGACGTTACACGTGACACATGTGGTCGAGCGTTGTCATGCAACAAAATGGGCCCTTTCCGATTGACCAAAGAGGTGGTCAGCGACGGTCGTTTTACTGACTTTGAGTTGCTCTGCAAGTTCTCGAACAGTTGTTTTGGGGTTTTCTTCCACCACTGATCGCAGAACATCATCATTAAGAGAGGAAGGCCTTCCACGACCTTCTTCATCTTCAAGGCTGAAATCTCCCTCCCGAAATTTTTTAAACCACCTTTGCACAGTGCACTCATTAACACAACCCTCGCCCCAGACTTGGTTAATGTTTCTAGCCGTTTGGGCTCCGCTTCGGCCGAGTTTAAACTCGTAAAAGAAAATCGTACGAAATTCTGGCTTTGACATTATAAGGATGACTGAATTATTTCCAAGTAGCGGAATGCTACAGAGGTAAACAAACAATATCATTTGGAAGAGGATTAATAAGTGTTGACATTCATACAAATGAGTAATCCTGTAAACGTAAACAGAATATTTTATATAGATTTTTTTAAATGAAAACTTAAAATCCTGCATTATTTTCCGGACAACCCAATATTTACTTTCCCTAGCATTTTTATTTTGATTATAAATTGCATTTAAATTTATTAAAAATTATTAAGATTTTACTAACGAAAATTTTAATCAAGGGGTTTCGAAAAATAACAAACATAACAAAATAAAAGGTTTTAAGTTCATAATTTTGTTTAAACAATTAATACCGTATATAATGTATTACATTCAAAACTTTGTCAAAAAAGTTAAGCTTACTATGAACAATGCTGTCAACATATCAGTGGTGAGCAGGTCAACTGGCTGTGGATTGTGATCGAAAAGCCTTCTCTGCAACGCATCCAACATGTGCTCAATGGGATAGTGGTCTGGAGACATGAAGGAAGGGGCAGATGGAAAATTCCCAGGCTTTCTAAACACTGATGAACAACACTGCCTCTATGAGGTCTGGCAATGACATCGAGAATTTGAAAATCCCTGACAATGCGATCTCTGGTTTAAGGGGTGTATTCCTCGATAATTTGTTGGACATAGCGGACTGCGGTGAAATTACCTTCAACTGTATTGAGTCAGTTCAGTTCGTCCTGCAGTGTAAATCCTAGCCCAGACCACTGCACCGCTTCCTCCAAACTGCACAGAAAGAAGCACTAACTGAGGATTGTACTCATTCCCTGTTCTTGGTAGACTCTTCGGCGCCTGACATCCACCCATCAACACTACTCATAAGTAGACATAACAGAATCACAATCGGTGTTTTTTCTAAACACACGCTGCACAATATTCCCCTGATTAGGTGGTGGCGAGCTGTTGTTGCAGAATGTCTCAAGGGGGTATACAATTTGAGGCCAATTGCGAATTGTTTGTATTGATAAAGGCTTTGCCAAAACATCTTGTACTTCATTTAGGATTTGGGGAGCACTATGGAAATTGTTCCGTCGTCCATCAATGGCAATATTATTATTTAGAGAATGTGAGAAGCAGTCTGGTGTGATGTAGGTAGAAAAAAAACCATTTTCTTTATCGTACCAACGTTTCCGTCTTTATTGAGATCATCTTCAAGGCTCAGAGTGTTTGTTTACTGTATAGATGTGGTGGTTTCTGGTCTACTGTGTCGTGTCGAGAGTGCCACTCGTCGAAATGAAAAGTTTGTGGCATGGGCGATTGAATTCACGGTAGCTCAAGTGTTAGACCAGCGGCTTATATACTCGAAAGTCTTACGTTCGAATTCCACCTGTGACACAAATTTTTCATGTCGAAAAAATTGTGACAATTAATTGAGTAATCTACTAAAGTGTAAGTGCAAAAGGGAGAAATCCTTTAAACTCCAAATTGGGAAAAAAATTATAACAAGTATTAGAAGAAGATTAAAAAATAGTACCTAATAATTCTACGAAAACAACTGAGAAAAATGTGAGAAAGCGTAACCGGCTCGAAGGAGTGTGTAATGAGACGAACGGCAAAGGGATGAACCCAACTTTTTTCATCAGTTGTGCAGAATGATAGTCAATGAGGATGTGTGGAGGTTAATTACCTCGGGTTACTTCCCCAGCTACGTGACTCCCCTCTACAACGGCCACAACTCATAAGTGAACGGGCAAGTTTACTGTAACTCGAAGGGCAACTAATCACTCGCCTCCTCCCTTGATTGCTTCCAACAATTTCTACCGAAATATTTCCCGGACTTAGCCCGACGTATTCTTTTACCGAGGGACGGAAAACTTTGTCCACCGGATGGTGGAGTTTTATTAATTTTTGTTTCTAAAGTAGGGTTGAATGCATATGAATAAAAAAAGTGAAATTGGTCTAGTCTTGACCAGTCGATATACTCTATAATGCTCTGGCCATCAAGTCTAAGTTAAATAATTGTTATAGCTTGTTCTTCTCCGGTCTGCCTATCCTCGCGGTTTTCATCTTGAAAACGTCAGCATTTCGCTTGCTATCTTCACTGGTGTCTCTTGTTTTACATTTGTTAGGTGGGGTTGTGTCGGTCTTAGTTTTTCATAGAATTTAACGACATAAATCTGCGTTTTTATTGTATTCGTCGGTTAGTCTTAGTTGTTTTGCTAGTGATTTTAATCTAGTGAATTTTCTAAAAATTGTATTAGCTCAAAGATAGTGCTGAATTGCAAAACCAAATTAAATGTATTAGGTGTGCAAAGTACAGATACTTTCTGCGGGATCCAAGGAGTAGACGGAAAGGAAGAAGCAGTTGACCTTGCAAGAAAAAGAACTGCTACACAGCGATAGGTTTGGAAGGACAAAGGGACTCACTCTATCAATGCGTGTCCTAGTCAAAACGACAAGATGAAAATGAGGACACAGTGGAAGTCACTCATCGGACGCAGACTATCCTAGTTAGACCTAGCGAGTTTCGAAAGGAAAGAATCAACGAAATGCGTGAAAGAAAGCAGGAAAAATATTCGAATCTTGATTCTTAACAGGACACTGCGAGAAGACACCAACGCTCTTACAACAACCTGCGGTGTACACTTGTCCGCAGTGCTTTGGAATGTACAACTTAACCGTAAAAGAAATTCAACGATTGAAGCCGGATCTAGTAATAGTATTCCCTCATGAACACCGGTGTGCTATAGGTACTGAACGGGAGGTACAATACCTCTCATGCGCAATGAGAACACTCCTAATACTACACTTAAATCTCAAACAAAAGAAGTTAAAATTATTTAGTGACGTGCGATCCCAATCGATATGAGTAAACTATCCAATATGTTCTTTCGGTACCGTGTAATTACAAGTCCTATGTCGAATACGTTTTGTAGTATCGGTAAAAATACTCACATAGATTTTTGTTTAGGTGTTCAAGTAATATTGAATTGTTATTTGTTCGAAAATTTCATCAAACTGGGAATTGACTAGTTACTGTCAAGAGCGCCTACTAGCGGCATGTGCCATCAAAGTAAACCTAGCATTTTAATTGATGGTTGGTAAGTCATAATTCTGTCCCGCGTCGCACCACGCACTTTCAATTTCAGTAATTTCTTATAAAATGGTTTTGTCTTCAAATCCCAAAAATGTGTTAGCCTTCCTTCTCCTAGGTAGCTAGCTAATCTTGTCTCCTCCCAAAAGTAAGATTGAGATATTTTACAAAGAAAACTGAATCTTTGACAACTTGTAAACTCAGGGGAATACCTTTGGGAATACGTCTTATCTTTTGGAACACTTGAAAACCCAACACTCGTTGATCAATTTTCTCAAAACTCGATAACGATAAAATTGAAATAACAATTATGTTGGAATGTGTTGGAAATTTTTCCTTGTTCTTACCCACTGTATGTAAAATACTTGAAAATTAACACACAAAAAAAAATGCAAATTCTTGATTATTTTAATGCGTGAGCGTATTTTATCCAGTCCACAATAATAAGTTTGAATGAATAAACGAAAAAGTACTCATATGAGTAAGTAGTCGTTAGTACCGAATAACCTCTGTCGATACTTGAGTAGTATCGAATATTTCTTTCGATGCCAGTATGAATGCGGGTATCGCACGTCACTATAAATTCCAAAAAACTTTTTTAAAATATTTTACATAAAGTAAACAAGAAAGGTATTATGTAGGTGAATTCAATAGTTTTCGTGGTCTTCTTGGCCAATTAATTCAATTAATTAAGGTTTTTAGTTTAGATAAAAAATCAGTGTCACGAGCGAGATTCGAACCCACGACGTGGTACGCCGTTACTCTACCATTTGAGCTATCATAACTTCGATCGACTGGGGCACTAACTTCCATCACAACCCCATCTCTTGGATTTTCCGAACTCAATATGCAGTAGTGGATATGCAGTTAGAATAAAGTCCATCTCCAATGCATAATCACTTCTCCTTTTTTTTTGTATTGCAAATAATACGAAATGTGCATGATTTATATGTAATTTACCCAGTGCCCACAAGGTTCAACAGCATTTTAGAAGTCTATTCAAAATACAGGATTCAGAGGGAAAAGGGTCATCTCTGGCTTTAGGGTTTGACCGAATAAACATAATTTACCTTTAGCAAATGCCGTATAAAAACTTGACGTGAGAAATAGTTAAGCGAATCCCGTTTTAACCTAAAACGGTAAAGTGAAGCCGACGCAATGAACTAAGGGAAAATAAATGAATCCCTGATGATATATGAGGAAGTGAAATTCATTCAAAGAAATTAGTTCGTTTCTTGCGATATCACGAATAGCTTGTTTTAATAAAACAATTTCAGGTTTCGGCCTGAGACAAAACACCCCTTAGCTCTGCAACTTAATGAATGCGATAGGCAGATCCGTTATCAATCAAATTTATAAATTCACTTATAAACGAAGAGCTTCCTTCCTCTTGGAGAATTTGTACGGTGCAAATTTCGGCCGGAGAAACATTTAGGGCTCGTCTCAACTTATACGTTTCCATCTTACTTACTTGACGTAATGAAATATTGGAAAAGTTTGCCACCTTTTGAATACTGAAAATAAGGGGTTTGGGGCCACATCCTTCTTCTGAATTTCACCCCTCCTAACTCTTCATTTCGCAATATAATTAACCGTGATGGATCCGACTGGTTTCGCTTCCCTGATATTTTGAGATAGTTCATTTTTGAACTGCCCTTTACTTCCGTAGAGAAAAAACAACTCAATTATCCCAAGCCAAATGATAATTAATTGTTTTTATAATAGAACAATTAATAACGAATACAAAACTGAAGGAGCTTGGTTGAACTGTACCAATCAGTTATTGTATTCCCCGTTCTGCACTTAATATACATGTCTAGTGGAGCTTTGCAGACTGTTAACAAATGTGACAAGTTCTCCTCTGCTTCATAGCACCTTTAGTACCTTTTTAGTATTGCTTCTTACCTGCCTTTAACCTCATTCCATGACATCAATTTTTTGAGATATCCAATAATTCTTTACTTAACTACTTAATACTTTAGAGGTTTTATACTAATATACTGAGGCTAAGAGTTGCAAGATTAAAAAGATGTAATTGTAAAATGTCTTCATTTAATAGAAGGTTCTTATCATGGTAAATATGAATGACACATAAAAAGGACTATTGGGCTATAGCCATACTGGTCGTTCTTCGCCAGTTGGAAGAATATTTTTTCATGAAAACGTCCTTAAACAGTATAAGCATCAAACACTATAATCGGTTACGCAGTAGAAAAAGGAGTCCGGCTCTTAACGACCTACGACCTGCGCACCGCATCCAAATCGTTGGTCGTATTATAAGCTTTTTGTTCCCAAATAGTGGCCTCTTCGTTAACCTTCTGCTCTTGTGCCCAGAAAGGGTAATTTTGATGTTATTCTCACAGTCGGCCATGATCTGTTATACCATATGTGTTTGTCTATGAGCCAGTTATCCCTACATAAAACAGTCAGTAAATGGCAGTATTAGACTGTGTTACTGTTCTAGTTTGCATTCCTGGAAGCTGTTTTGATTCTACCACTACTATTCATCTTTATTCAGGGAGAGGCCTGAGCCGCAATTTTTCGGGTAATGCAGGGACAGGCTTCAATAGCCTACTCACTACGTTTGGGGCTTCATTACAGCCCTGTCAGACAGAGAAAATAACAACAGTACCCTTGTTTGGGTGCCAGTGCACACAGGCCGGGGACAAGGAAGAGCGTGATAAATTCACCAAGGAAAGTTCATTGACGCTAAATCATTTTGTGGTTTACCAAACTGCCAAAAACATGCATCTGTTACAATAGATAATAGATCAATAATAGGTTGTAACCCGAGACGGAGACGTGCGTATAAGTTAATCAAAAGACCATCGCAGAAACTGAACGCAGAACTACTAAATCTAGGACGTACAAGGACTAGAATAATAGTTTGGCTGCTAACTAGACACTGCTGAATCTGAAGGCATATGTATAAACTCGGGGTGGCAGTAACAAGCCTGCGCAAATATTGCCAAGAAGAAGCTATCTTCCGAATTCTGGGAGAGGAATAGCAAGAGTCTGAAGGATACAAACGGGAGCCCTTGATAAAGCTTTGGGTTTTGGTAAAAAGCCTCAAGCTAAACGAGGAGCTCTAGATATAAAAAAACGGAGCTACACAATAGACCAATATTGGTCGCGGTGCATAAGTCATAAAAAGGCCAGCTCCTATATAATCTAATCTAGCTTGTATTGTTTTTCCTCTAATCTGACGGTTTGGTTTATAGACTGTACAATTGAAATGTGGTTTATTAGAAAACAAGATCATCTGAACTTCGTCAAAGTAACAAATGCAAGCAAAGCACTGCCACTTTTGAAATATTCCTTCATTGTTCTTATAAACAATAAGTATTGGAAATGATAATTAGCCGGCAACAGTGTTTTAAACGTTTACCGCTCCTTGTTTCAAGAAAGATCGCCCTGGGATCCAAAGGGGGTCAAACGGCCCACGGGAGAGAAGTAATGAATTTGCCTAATGAAATTCTTAACTGATTACGTTTCATCCTCTTAGACTAGAATGGAAAGCAGTTTTCAGAGATAATTGCCTCTGGCTTTAGTGCCGTGAACTTGACGGGACTTTTGTTTTCTATTGTAGCGAATAGTTTTCAAACGGTAAGAAAAAGCCAATGAAAATGACTTAATGGGAAACTTCTTCAGAATAGTTGTTTATTCAACTCAACCCCCCTTTCAAATTTTCCCTCCGTTTTGCCATTTTTCGGAGAGCTTTAGTGAAGATATTCTTCATTTATTCATTAAAATCATTAGATTTCTCGGTCCGATTGACCAAATAACGTCTTGCGATTAATTAATCTTTATGTAAGGTATTTGTTGAAATAAAAATGATGGGTTGAGATGGGAAGTTAGTACCCGTGTGTATCGAATCACGATAGCTCAAGTGGTAGAGCAGCGGCGTACCTAGCCGAAGGTCGTGGATTCGAATCCCGCTCGTAACGTTGACTTTTTATCTCATAACATTACATAACGATTAACCAATTATTTATCTTGGATAGAGGCAAATGTAACACCAACGACCGTGTATCTAATGAATTTAATAAATAATAAATAATGGTTTAAATTGGTACAAGTTAAAAATATGACAGGAAAGTATTCTTGAAAAATATCCGTTCAAGTCCCATTTTTGCATTTCTCAGGATTGTAATTGGATTTATCCGATTTCTTATTTGGGGAACTCTAAATCTCTGTTTCCTTTGAACTTCGACAAGGACCCCTCACAGTATTCGTTTACGCACTTTTGCAAATCCTACCCACAGCGGACGGCGGCAGGATCGTTCGTCCTTTTTAGCCTTTAGAACACTGGAAACCCCTTTGGAATGGGGCATCTACTCGAAAACAGATTCAGCTAACAACATAGGTAAAATAACAATACTTTTAATCACTGCGCTTGTTTGTACTTGAAAAAAGTTTACAAGGCAGAGTTTTCGTGATGTGACATTTCATATAAAATTACTGCTGAGTGAAGACTCTTTTCTCGACAATCGAAGAAATATTATATCCGTTATAATATAGGGTTTTGATTAGACAGATATTGTTCTTAGAAATAAATAAAATGAATAAAAATATTACTATATTATGAACAAAAGAATGTTTGTTCAGAAATCGTGGGTTACAAACCCCCAAAACCCTTCTTCCTTTCGGAAAACAACAAAATTCAATGGAATATGCAATTTTTTCTTCTAATTCTAATTTTGATTGAACTTTGAAACGCAGTTTTATAAACGTTTCACATCCTCGTGTACTTATATTGCTGATTAATGTTTAACAAGTGACCTTTTCAGTAAATTTTTGGGTTGTATTACAGTTAACCGTTTTGGGCAGACTTACAACAACGACGCTCAACAAAACGTCCCGTTGTTGAAATAATTTACATATACTTACTTTTCCCGACGGAGGATCCTTCTCCCCCTTCCACTATACCGAAAATATAGATCCGGAAGGCAGCATACGAGGCAGCAAACATAATATACTTTTTTTCAATATACACTGCAGACATTCCTATCAATGCCTAGAAACCTCGAAGGCATTTTTCCTTTTTTAGAAAATGTTCAAGAACGTTCGATCTGACTCAACGAAATAACCTTCACTTTGTGTCGTAACTGTGGGGTTCAACCAAGTGCTCCAACCTCCAAATAATCCAGTCTCTTCGGTCCAACATCTATCGAGCCATTGTTCAAGTTCCTTACTTCGTATCCGATTTTACTATGCATGTCCTTGAAACTGAAAGAATGTCCCGCTTCTTTTGACCCGAACCCTACACGTCACCTTTCAAGACACCTTTTTGTTGGCTACCTGTGGTTAAGTAGAACGTCCACTAGGCGTCGCTTCTGCTTCAACGCTGGTTCCATGGTCTGGCTAACTGGCCGCAGTCCATGAACTTGCAGAACTCACGTATGTATTGAGCAGGGGCTCAACGGTTTAGAGTAGACCTTCGTCGGCTACCCTCACCATCCAACACTCCGTTATCTGATTCTAACATCCTCCAAACATGGCCATTCTAAGCCTTGCGATTTCTTCCTTAATGAGGAAAGTGATAGTGTTGTGTCAGAAATATAATTAAACCCCACTCTTTTAATATAAAATTCATTAGACAACAAAGTTGCTTGTAGAAAATTACATTTCTAAAATCAAATAAAAGTATATTTATCGATGCCCTTTTAACTACTTCCAAATGAGTACTAGAGGCGGAATTAGTACGGTGTTTGGTTTTTTCATTTAATTGAAAGAAATTAGGCTTAGTTAATGTGTAATAATATTATCAATAAAAGTGGGATGAGTGTATGGAGACGGATGTGTCAAAAGTGGAATTACGGGAGTCGAAAAGAGTTCCTTGGTTATTTATCGGCAACCGAACAATGCGTGTTGATTACGGAGAGATACAGGGAGGGAGCCAAAGGCTCAATAGAATCCAGTTTCGCTCAATTTGTTTCTTTTCACCCTTTTCCTTCGCCTCGAGCGTACAGTCAATTTGATGCGGAAACCCCATTGAGATATGGGGTAAAAGATAATCGCCGGAGAGATATTACGGCATGTGTTCCGAAGGCACGAATGAATCGGTCGGGCCACACCGTGAGAGTTGGCGAATTATCTTATCGAGTCGATATGTGAAACAGAAATGAGAAAGGTTCAGTGATTTGTAGTGATTTCACGTTTATGGATTGGAAATGGAAAATATCAGAGAACATTTTTTGTCGTCACGTCAAAGGACTATGAAAGTATTGGTTCAAGGGTCGGCGGTTTTTCATTTATTTTCAAAGATATGCATGGAGTATCTTTTTTCAAAGAGAGGATTAAATATCAAAACGATATTACTTGTGTAAATATTTATCATGCATTTAAGACATGTTGAATTCGTTGTTAAAAGTTAATTATAGAATAATTAATTGCTTAAGGGAAGGGATTAAAATATCAAGCGGTGTTTCTTTCCCTTCCTTTACTAGATCAATATTTATGGCACAATGCGAACGCGCTACGGATGGGTCATACATTTTTTAAATCATTATCCGGAGATCTAGCGATGCAATCTGGCGTGTCGTAGGAACAAGTTTGAAAAATTTGTAGGTTGAGATGATGTGTTGGTGTCCGAGCGGATCGAAACCAAGGTAGTTCAAGTGGTTAGAGCAGTTGCGAATCGAGCGGAAGGTCGTGGGTTCGAATCCCGCTCGTGAGACTAGCTTTTTCATCTCAACCAATACCTTATATAAAAAAGATTATTCAATTAAATCAATCTTAACATTCTTTATCGTGTTAGATATTATTGTAATTTTATTATTGTTCCTTTTATCGTTACTAATATTATTTATTTAATTTCTCCTTTTTTCCATCTATTTATTATGATTTTGATACGTGTATTTTTTCTACATTTAGTAAAAAAGGATCAAAATATACAATTCTTATGTTTATAAAAGAAAAAGTGACTGACGATTTCTTTGGTTAATTTCTCATTAAATTACTATGCTAAAAAATTATATTTATTATTCCATAACTTATAAGTTTATAACTAAGCAACAACTACTCTGGTTTTAATTGACCGGACGTCGTAATTATAATATTTCCGATTGTTATTCTATATTGTGTTTACGACGGTTTCTATTTCATTTTGGATAAATTATACAACTTTATAAAAATAGTAATTTAAATAAAAAAGTAGAATAGGTCGTAATTTTGTAGATAAGTTTTTGGAGCAGGATGGTGAGGAGTGAGGTGATTAAAAATTTGTACGGGTAGGGTGTAGTTTGATGATGTTCGGCCTTCCATTCATCACACCGATTTTTTGAGTCGGCTCTTTGAATCTCCGGAGTGTCTTGGCTGCGTCTAGCCTGAGTCAGGGCTGCTCATTGGACTCATTGTTGCGATAATCTGGTGTGTTGCGGGCTAGCATTTTCTAACTTTTGAACCCCTTCCGATGTGGGATTGTTTAACTCAATGTTGCGCGACATCTGCCAATGCGAGCGTGAATCGGAACTAGCGCTCTTGCTTCATTTGTTTAGTTGACGTTCTAGTGAGCATTTTCTTGAAGATTTTGATACTGTCTTGTATAAGGGTATGTTGTGGAATACCGAGTTGGTATTACAATTTAGTGAAGAAAAGCATTCTCATCGGTGTTTGTGGGATGTATCATTCCCGGCATACAGAAATCGGGTATTGAAAAGACAAAACATTGAACGGTTTAACCTAAAAAATCAGTGTCGCCAAAATTGAAAAAAAAATTAAAATGACAGTTTTTAATACACTTCCGATTGGATGCACTACATACAGTGCAAAAAAAAAGCAAGGGAAATTCCTGGGAGCTAGTTCCACCGTCATTTTCGCAGGCACTGATGAATGTGAACTGTAACTTGGTCTGGATACGGTTCTGTGTTTTTTTCCGAATTTATCGTCTTCGGAGATTCTTCATCGCGATGCAGCCCCGACTCGGCCTCGCGGCATGACTCGATTCAAAGAATTCCAGTGCGTACCGGGCTTTATGTGTTTATAAAGTCGGAAAATTTTGTATACGCGTGGGACTTACGTTTATACTATAATATATTACTTCCGAATCGAGCAAAGATCTACGTAGAAAATAGAATGAATAAATTACAAATTGAACAGACATTATTATGTATAATTTTATTAAAAGGCAGTTAAGGTTAATATCACGAAATAAACTCAAAATTAAATTATAATTTATATCATGTTAAAAGTGGACGTCTTGGGGGTATAAAGTTTTGAGTGGAGAAGTCGTAAATTAAACTTTTCTTTGAAATTTTAAGCCTTTCCTATCAGATCACTCTCAGCCATTTAAATGAGGTTCATTTTATATAGAAATGTATTTCGGCCGCCAGACATTCACAAAGGAATGGACGTCACCATATACCTAGATTTTCTCTAGTTTTTCCACAGTTATGAAGGGCTATATTTTTATCTGAATTTTTCGTGAGAAGCGGTCTGGTGTGACGAAGGTTTTACAAAAACGTTTTCATTATCTTGCTAACGTTTCGATCTTTATTGAGATCATCTTCAGCTCTTGGGATTTATAAACCTTGTTTAAATCTTACAAATACATGTTACATACGTATATCATCATTAAATTTTTTTATCTAAAATTTTCTAGCATTGAATCAATTTATTTTTTTATCTAAAATTTTCTAGCATTTTATCAACTTATTTTTTTATCTAAAATTTTCTAGCATTGTATCAATTTATTTTTTTATCTAAAATTTTCTAGCATTGAATCAATTCATTTTTTAATTTGTAAAATTTAAAAAATGTTTATAAATCTCAGGCACTGAAGATGATCTCCAAATCTTCAAATAATCATTAACTCACGGTCATTAAACACCACACATAATTTGTGAACATTGCGATGGTTTTTTAATGGTTTTTTTAAGTAATGCCATAGAAGTTTTGACAAATTCTTCAAAAGATAGAAAATGAGTGATAAATATTATAATAATGGAACATAATATAAAATTAAGATACGAGGCGGTTGGTGATAATGTGATAAAAAGAATGATGAACAACTTTCTAGAATCGTCTATGTCCGCTGATGATGGAAAACATGTTTATAATGTTCACGCCTTTTATTTGTCAGTAGAAACTAAGTTACTACACCAGAATTAATGGTTATGAATTACATTTGTCTAGGGAGCTATCCAGCTATTAACTATGAAAGGGTGGTTCGATGGGATGGGGTAGACGAGGAAACAGTGGGATCAACCACTTGTGGCTGGAACAATGATCAAATCTGTGCTTAAACCTGTCATCTCTAAGATTTATTATTTGCGCCTTCCCTAATTAACTCTGCCATCTTTCCACGAAATCTCAGTTGGCAATGTTTGAACAGTCATTATTTGAAAAGTACGAACCACTTGGAGGATTGGAATTGATTCGTTCATAATCGGCCCTTTTGGGTGAGCTGGGTAGTCGCGGAGGGGTGGGGGGTGGGTTGCCCTTCTCGTAGAAGTTGGGCTTTTTTAAGTTTTTCTCCAATAACCGCTTACAGGGTGGGGTTCTCAGGCAAATGAAAAACGCTGTTGTGATGAAAGAAAGTTTCAGTATATTCCGAAAAGAAATGGATTGTGCAACTAATGGGACCCAACAAATGGACCGAACTTCAATGTAATTTATGCATACTTTGGAAAATTACAAACAGTCCACTCCTATTTACTTAATATTTTTGAGTGTACTATTCATATAATGTGCCACCATTTAATTATACTATTTCAATATAAATATTTTAGATATGCGATGCTACAAAAAATATTTATAGAAATCATGTTATTGTCGATGAAAAATATTTCATCTAGCTATTCGTTTTGTGAATAAATTCGTTTCTGAGGGGAGAAACAGTCAAAATAATTCATTTTTTAAACCATATCAAGATCGAAATGTTAATTACTGTATAATTAAAAAAAATACTTTGATTGAATATATAAAAAAATATTTTGCATTTTATAAATGCACTTTTTCACATCCAAAATGTAATTGTTATATGTAAACAATGTTTGTAAATCCCAGGCCCTGAAGATGATCTCAATAAAGATCGAAACGATGGCACGATATGAAAATGTTTTTCTGAAACCTACATCACACTAGACCGCAACTCACGATTTCTAAATAAATTTCGATTAACGGTCTATTACCACACCTTACTGTATAACATTTAAAAAAAAATCATATTCAAAAATATATATTTGTACGCTGTTCGCCTTGATTATGCTATATAATTACACAAACCTTTCAACAATTAGCTGCAGCGGTTTAGACGTTGGCAAGGTGCTCATCACTATAAGGTAAAGTCCCCGGGTTCGAGTCTAGCGGCCTTGCGTTTGAACCCAAATACTTACAAATGGACTTTTTTTTCAAAAACACCGTCACCCCGAGGTTCATTACAAACTCGTAAAAAAGAAAAATATTCTCAACCGGGAGGTTGTGACATACGACTGTCACGCCTTAGTTCCCCCACCCCCTTGTTTATCACATCTGGCCATAGTTCCGTGATGGATCTCCAGCCCGCAAAACCCGCGGCCTTTGTTTCGGTACGTTTGCACGTTACCAGACTTGGAGAACATCATCGTCATCAAAAAATATAAAAAAAATAAGTGCGTTCGCTTGGTTTGGAATTAAGGCATTCGACTTCTATCACTTCAAAAGATTCGTTTCAACTCTTAGTTACAGGTGGAGTGTATAAAAAAGAGGTTTTGGGCTATGCAGATTTAACAGACGTATTAACAAAATTCGGCATCATCACTGAAATAAATGCCGTCATCCTTTAAGAAAATAACGATCAGAGTGTATGAAGCATGAAGAGGTTGCCCAGAAACATTCTTTTGGAGAAAAAGCTAAAAAAACTTTAAGCTCAAGGCATTGTAAAAATATGGAAATATCGGTAAAAATTATTTATGTAGGATCGTTCTGCAATTTATAATCTGATTTGAAGAGATCCTTTCTATAATAATAAGAATAGAAGGAAAATAAGATGAATAGAATTATGCACTTCATGAACAGAAAAAGATCGTCATCGGATCGGCAACATAGATTAAACTTCTTAACGCACAGCAGACGCTCTAGAAGGAGTTAAAATACGTCAAAAGGATCTACGTAGAAACCTAGGAAATAGTCTTTGGAACTCCTAGTGACACAAGCAGTGTATTATCCTTGGAAAAAAAGGAAGGTTGATGTACTCTTCAAGGGGAGAAAAAGCAGGAGGTTCAGGCAGAACTAAACCCATGGACAAACTATAGTGTACTAGCTAAATTGAACTTTTGTCTTCCTTAAATGTTCAAAATGTAGTTAGCATGTTAGCAGATATGCTTTTCCTTGTTTCACTCTGAGTTGGATAATCCCTGGATAATCCTGCCTAATCCGGCATGGATGAATTCCGTTTTCAAGAAATCCTCAATTGGTTCAGTTGATCAAGACGTACCTATGGCGCAAAATGTGTCATTTCTTAACGGACCTGCGGTTCAACATTCCAGATGCTTATGCGCCCTTGAGACCAACAAGTAGTGCAACGTTTTGCCAAGTATATCTCAGAGCCTAATCGGATGGGTCGGCCCATCATGTGGTATGTCAGAAGGAACGACTTATCTCTTTCGAAAGCTCAAAAGTTGTTGGCGCAGCCTGACCTTTCCATACCTCTCGCGTTTCTTTATATCATAAGCAGTTTTGAAGTACTGTCTAATTAATTTTCTATGCATGATCTAAAGTTCCTTAAAGTTAAGACTAAATGATCTTTGTTACCGATGAAGTCCTCAATGGTTGTCTTCCTTAAATTTAATTTTAAAGAATGGATTAAACAGACGTTTCGGAATTATTCATTTATTCAATTATTATATTCAATGCACTTTCTAATTGTCTTCTTAAAAAGTTTACTATTTATGCTTATTGAATAGTAGAAAGCTTTGGGCATACATTAGTTTCTCATTATGACTTTTTTATTTACAAATATATACAATATAAAATGTTTTAACAAAATAGAAAATAACCCCATTAAAGCTCGTGGTCCGATTGACCTAATAACTTTTTTCAATTAATTGATCTTTACGAAAGGAATTGACTGAGATAAAAAAGTCAGTGTCACGAGCGGGATTCGAACCCACGACTCTCGGCTAAATACGCCGCTGCTCTAACCGCTTGAGCTATCGCGACTTCGATCCACTAGGACACTAACTTCCCATCTCAACCTAACCTTTGGAATTTTCTCTCCTTTTTGTCATTTTTTTTTCAAATGACATACTTTCTATTTCATTCTCGGCGACAAATGAAATGGGCCTGGAGAGTTTTAGTGAAGATATAGTTCATTTTACTGAATAAATCCATTACACTTTATGGTCCGACTGATTGAATACGTTTTTCCAATTAATTAATCTTTACGAAAGATATTGGCCGAGATATAAAATTTCAGTGTCAAGAGTGGGATTCGAACCCACGATCTTCGGCTAAATATGAGAATAAAATTAAAGACGACAAGACATGATCGAGAGGATACAACTACGTTATGTGGAAGAAGCTTACGTATTTACTATGATCTTGCAAAACATATCTGTGATAATGGAAATCGCAAAATACCGTATTTTTATGTAGATACTTTTATTTTGAGACATTTAGTAGTAAAAAATCATTTGGAGTATGTTGAGTATGTTTAAATGAAAACGATTAGGGACAATTTTATCCAAAATATTCATAGCGATCTTAAGAGGTTCGCCGAAGTTTATTATGAGCCATACTGATAATGAGAAAAAAAAACACAAAGCACCGTTAATAAAAGCCCTGGTTATTCTCGCCAGAATTGGAAATATCTAGGGCACAACGTATTAATTGAAGTCGAATGAAAGCTTTGATGAGAGTGGACCCATGTCACAGGGTGGCGGCTTTGCCGAACAAAAGAAATATTTCTCCATTAATGTAATTCTTGAAAACATGATTCGACCTGAATAGAAACGCCAAGTTTCGTATGCCGGAGAAATGAATAACGTTTAACTCATGTCAAACATCTCGACGAGTAGTAACTGGAATGAGTTTTTCCCCTTTAGCTGCAGACTTTGGGGAGAGGAGTTTCCCGTATAAAATAATTTCAACGGCGTAAATGTTAACACGATGAACACGCCGTTTTAGACACGTTTTCTTCAAATGTTGCATTTTGTTTTCCTGTGCGGTGCCGGTTTTATAATCCCTCGAGTATGACATATTAATCTGAAATTTACCTACTTTCTTTTGAAGTGTACTCATTCTGTACAACAGTCAACATTAAATTGTCACTCATTAAATTATTGGGCAACTCTCAACACGACACACAAGAATGACACATGAAAAGAAACATTTTGCGCCCTGAAGATGATCTGAATGATGTTCGAAACGTTATTCTGGAAGTAAAACATTCCTGATGTTCTAATATGCACTGAATGTTGGTTAGTCCGAGAGTAGGTTTAAATAAAATTACTAATAATTAGGTCTTCTAGGAGGAGAAATACATGTTAGCAAAGCAATCAGATAATTTCATATAACTCCTCTCTTCAAAGAGTGAATAATAGGTTTCAGCTTCACTTCACTCTATTTGTAGGTTTCTGTCTTATAATATGAGAGAACATATTTTTCGAATTTCTTATAACTAATGATACCAGTAATTTTTTGTAAACCTCGTGCTCAAAGGCTATCTATTCGGGATTGTGCTATTTGCACCCCCTGGAACCGCTATGACCTTTACTACTGGATCTAGCAGCGTAGTATAAACTAACTAATTATAAGCCACCTTCATATCCAGAATTCGCTTCTAATTGTAAGATCCAAACCTCAGGTGACGGTCGAGCATCACTAATGATACCAGTAAGCATGATTTGTTTTTCTTTTTAAAAGCTGATGTTCCATCAAGGACACCTACTCGCGATCGTAGAATTTGCATCCAATCTAAACAAAAACGGTACCTATTTTAGGATATTTTTTCGATCTGTATTGAGATCATCTTCTGACATTCTTGTTGTCGTGTTGAGAGTGCCTATCACACACATCTATACGGAAAACTAACACTTTGAGCTCTGATGATGTCAATAAAAATCGTAACGTTGGCACGATAAAGAAAATGGTTTTCTAAAACATACGCCATACCAGACCGCATCTCACGATCCCCGAATAATCATTGGCTTACGGTCACTAAACACCACATATTAAATTGTCAATATTTCTTACAAAATCTCGCCTCCGAAAGACCCACGGCAGACACTGTCTTGCAACAGGATTAATCATTCTCTATTCAAATTAGTGTAATTTAGTAGGCATTATTTCAAACAAATTTGGAAGTATTTGATCATTTTTATGTCCCACCCTCAAAAGGCAATTTCTTGGAACGAAGGCTATGCGACTTTCAACCACGAAAGCGGGTGGTTTTGCTCAATTTTCAGTCGTGCAAGGAACATTTTGATATTTTAGCAGTTGATGTGCATCCTGTTTATTCGGGACGCACGCATTTTTCCCATTTGATTCGACTGAAGACTGTCTTCCTACAAATATTGACTCATGGCCTGCATTGTTAAGTGTCTTCCACAGCTTATTTAAAAAGTTCATCATCGATTGATTTTCATACGCCGTCTGTCTTTATGAAGACTTTCCAAACCATCGCAGAATAGTACCTTCATTAGAGATCCCTTTCACCAACACCCTGATTAGAATTCCCTACACCTTGAGCGGCAGAATAACCGAGTTTTTATTCGCACTAATAAAATTTTAAATTTTTTTAAAAAATCACGTGTTTTCATTGTTACGTTCGATGTGAATCGAAGATACGGATGTGTGCATAAAAAATAATAAATAACGAGAAATATTACTATTTTTCCCTTGGAAGCTGCAGGTAACTTTAATGTTTTTTAGTAGTATTTTTGTCGTTTTTCCAGAAACATAATTGTAATTCTTTATTGTACTACATCTAAGAATAAAGATAAAATATTGGTTCGTAAAATAATTCTTTAACTTTTTTTCTCGTACCTAATTCTGAAATTTTTGGAGTGCAAACCTTACTCCAAAGAGTGAAAACGATAAAAAAAATTAATTGGTAATTGAAAAGTTCAATCAAACACCTAACTATATTCGATTAAAGAACCAAGGAAAAATGGAGTAGGAGATATATGTAACACTTTGTTCCATTAACTGGTGCCATCCTCCACGAAATTTGGTGATTACCCCACCTAGGATGTCCTTGGTTGAACTCTTCGAAGCGATCCAAAGTTTCTTCTCATTGATGTAGTTTTCCAGAACCCGGAAAAAGTGCAAATATGAAGTTGTGGCACGTCGAAGCGAAACCCTAACGATTTCTAACACCCCTGCTAAGTTATCCTATTGGAAAAACAAATTATTTTAATCCAACTATGTGCAGTACACCCGAGAATTAACGGTTTAGTTGGGTGGAAGAAGCTCATAACAAATCACTCCTTTGCGATCCCACAAAATGCACAGTACCTTCTTCGCATATGAGCAGGATTTTGGTGTTATGTATCGCAGCGTTTCTCCTAAAGATTATTCTTACTGAACAATCTGTCAAGAACCCAATTTTTATTCTCAGTTTGAGAGGGAATCGCAGATGGTGAAGCCGCCCAATAAATTCTTCTGCGTCTTGTGATGATGGATCTTTATGAAATGTTATTTGTGGCAAAAGCTTGATTTTTGTCGTCATCAACGGTTAAGGAACGACGAGAGTGCTTTGTATTTTCCTTATCAAAATTTCCTCTTTTGACCCGATAAACAATTTACGAACGGAGCTTTCTCTTAAAGCGTCATCACCATACACATCAAAACTCTTCCTAGCAGTCTAAGCTGCGGTTTTCCCTTTGTGATAATATAAAAAAGCCATTATCTGACGAACATGAACTATTCTGCCTCCGTTTTCAATTAACAAAACTCTAAATTAACAAATCAAACAACCTTACATAATCCCTTTCCAAAATTTGTGCGCAGTAATGAGGAAATAATGACTACTGAAAATTACAAGGATCTGACGAGAAAGGTTGATCTGCCAGGATTTCGCGAGTCCTTTAATTAATACAGTCTTCATTAATACAGCGGACGTTTTTGTGATCAAATTTTGATGCATTTGATAAATTTCTAGAACCCTCGGTAACAACCATGGCCATTATTTTTGTCTAATACAGATTCAGTTTTGGCGTGTGACCAAGTGGCTTATCGCGGGCCACCCTTCCGCGTTGATCGGCATAAAACGACACATTTCACGCATGCATGCGAGTAAGGAATATTTATTTACGTTTATTCTGGAAAACGTAAATTTACCTAATTTTTAGCCCACGGCGTTCAGCTAATATCGAAGTTTTTAAATTCCCGAAAAGGATGTAAAAATCGGAGATGTAGAGACAAAATTAAATATTTATGCTCAGACCAAATTCAGACGTCATAACAAAACTCACCCACAGCTATGAAAATCCACTGACGTTCGTTCAAGCCTATTATTAAGTGATGAGTCTATGATTTTTGCAATAGAGCAAACGCTTTTATTTCCTCCTATTTACAGTCTATAGATATTCAACAAATAAATCCGTTATATTAGTAATTGGCAATAACATAAGCAATTGTATTTTTAACTTTTTTACCACCTTCAGGAGATATTTCCAGCAAAAATAACAACAAAACTCAAAATTAAATGCCACTAATATTTTTAAAAATAAATGTTTAATTATGGTCTTCGAATTTGTAAGAAATGCCCCTCATTGGGTCCTTAAGCTACACGATAATGTTATGCCTGGATTACCCCCTTGCTTCCAAGGTTTCACGGAAGTATACCAAAGGACGTGGATGGAGAAATGGACCTGACCGAGCACTCGAGTCTCACCTTTTCAGGTTGCACCCCCCGCCATGGCCACACTGGACCATTCTTTTCCGGACTCATAGTCGGGCTGACATCAGGATCTTTAATGTCCGTACCTAAGCTGTATAGAGCTCTTACCAGACAGTCCGATTGTCAAAGTGAGAGCAGACACACCGTCGCTTAAGCGACAATGTAGAGGTTTCACACCCCGAAGGGCTGCTACCGCCACGCTCCCACCTCGTCAGAATGGTTAATGCCGCACGAAAGGCCAGCTGACCGAAATACATCGGCCAGCTCACCCGCGTACTCCCTAGATAGAGAAGGCGACTCTATCTCTCTGAGTGTAGAGGCTCCTCTAGGGTAGAAACCTCCGGGAACGCTCCGGCAACGGTTTCGGATTTAAGTGAGATTGCTACCCACCTCCTAGGTGAGCACTGTCTACGGTCAAAGGCCTCGCACCGCGCTGAGCCTATACCTGCTATACGCATTCGAGGGACACCATAGGCCTGGCCACACTGTATCACCCACTGTCACCGTAGTGCCAAATTTAGTGGGCTTTGGCTCATAAAATTGATGAGATGGCCGTTCAAGCGCCGAATGAGTCGACCGCCATTTCGACCAGTCATCTCTCGGGACTAATCCGGGGTTCTCGGCACACACCTCAGATTAAAGCTGTTCATTCTCAGATACCCTTCTCCACGTGGGCGATTCAGGGGGACCGATGGTCAGTCTCGCCTATGGGTAATGGGTGTCCACGGGGATTCACAGGCCAGCCCTCACGGGCCGCTCCCACTACTACGCGGAAGTCCACCCGCCCCAGACGGTATTTGTTATGTGCGATAAGATAACCCCACGTCCTCCAAAAAGTGTAACAGGAGACCCTGGACTTCCTGCTGGATGGGCGATGGTGACGCTATATTTCACGCACTCGACCAAAACACATTTGACATATCTATATATAGAAAAGGAAACACACGCCCTCTAAAAGGCGGAATGTGGACCCAAAACCTCGCTACAGCCCCCCAGAACCACCCTTAAGTTTTCCGGCAATCTACACGCTCTTTTTACACGTATTTGTTAAAAAATATTTGATCCTTGGTGGATCGTCTCCAATCATTTTCGTCTGCATTTTTCATAGATTTCGCAAAACAGGTTTGGTTATTTGTATCGGACATTCGGATAGTTCAAACATTATCAAAACCGCTAAGCATATTCGTGAATGGATAAGCTCACCCAATACTAAATGTTGTTTCTAACAGACAAAACCAACGGGACGAAGCTGGCCACGGTATTCAGAGCCGACCCAGCTACAGGTTCATGGATACTATTGTATTTCGAGTAGTTTCAAATTTGTATAGGGGTTTTTAAAAATTAATCAAAACAAGATAAGGTAATATAGGATGCTTCTTTTAATAACGCTCATGTTACCAACGACGTAATCCATAAACCTTAACGACAAAATCGAGGCCGTAGTTTCTTTGCGACTTGAGGTGAAGTTTGACGAAGTCGGATCCGACTCCACCGCTCTGGAGCAAAGCGCAGCCACCGTTGTGGTCCGTGAACTGGTCGAGAGCTTCGACGTACGTGAGGACGTAATGGGGGTTCGGTGGGCTCTTGTAGTCGACGTCGTAGGTGACCACTCTCATCAGTTTGTAGTTAAGTTTAGGGTGGTCCATGTAAAGCAACCTGCGCAAAAATGAATATAAGTTGGTCGAGAGGCATTTCCTTCGTGCTATCTCGGACTTACTGATCTCCGGATTGCCTGTGCCCGAAGAAAGCGTTGTGGCTCTTGTTCTGCCCGCACGAGACTGCGGCCACAGGCTGCGGCACGAGCACGTTGAACGCGATGGCGATGAAAAGGCCGACGGCCGTGCTTGCGAATAGTCTGTACATTTTCACTTGACTAACTTCTTATCTCGACACCTGTTTATATTACGGCCGTTATCAAAGAAGAAATGAAAATAACCAATGAATAGCTTGAGATAACAGCAATTATCTCAAACACCTCTTGAGTCATGTTTGCATTAAATATTTTTTACAGGTAGAAAGCGAAAAACAAATCGCATGACTAATCAATCCTTTTTACATAATTATTTTCATAAGAAAATAACACGATCCCATTTTCGAACGACAATTCAAACCCTTACAGGACATAGTTTACTTTTTCATTATTTTCAATCCATTATACGTAGCGGTCTGATTGACTAAATTACATCTTTCAAATAATTAACATTTTTATATAACGTTTTATTTGAAATGAAAAAGTTAGTGTCACGAGCGGGATTCGAACCCACGACCTTCGGCTCAATACGCCGCTGCTCTACCATTTGAGCTATCCTGACTTCACGACTTACATCTGACAATTCAATTTTAGTTCGAAAAAAATACAATTAATCATTAACTAAATATTACAACGAATAGTTTAACCTTCGGTTCAATACTACTATGTATTAAGTGTAAGTAAAACTATGTAACTTGAAACTATGTAACTAACCACTTGAGCTATCCTGACTTCGATCCCAATCGAACACCATCTCCCATCTCAACCTACGACCTTTCGAATTTTCCCTCCTTTTTTTTGCCATTTTTCAAATTTGTAATCAGGATTCGATTCTCATTTTCGATATATGAAGTGGCCACGGGGAGTTGCTAGTGAAGTTTTATTTCGTTTTACTTATGAAATTCATTATAGTTAGTGGTCTATTGGCCAAATTAATTTTTTCAATTAAATAATCTTCGATCCTTGTGTCCAAGTGGATCGAACTCACGATAGCTCAAGTGGTAGAACAGCGGCGTATTGAGCCGAAGGTCGTGCGTTCGAAACCCGCTCGTGACTCTAACTTTTTCTTTTCAACAAAAACCTTATATAAAAAGATTATTTAATTAAAGAATCAATCCTAACATTCTTTATCGTGTTAGATATTATTGTTATTTTACTATTATTCTTTTTATCGTTCCTAATATTATTTATTTAATTTCTCCTTTTTTCCATCTATTTATTATGGTGGGTGGTGAGGAGTGAGCTGATTAAGAATTTGTACGGGTAGGGTGTAGGTGGATGATGTTCGGCCTTCCATTCATCACATCCCAAGCTGAACAAGATATGCGCATTCATCGATTGGAAAGCTCAGTAATTATGTCCTTGCAAGCTTTAGACCGCAATCTGGAATAGAAGCCTCGAGAGGGCTTTACCCATCAGTTATGCAAATGGCCAAGTAACCTGTTGCCGAGAATTGCAAAGCTTGAGTGAAATGAATTTAACATTTAGTGCGGCTGATATGATGCACGAGAGAAATCAATACGACCATCAATTCTGATCCCCTTGTCATCCGGACTGCTGCACTTTGGTTATCGTTATACGAAAACCCATTCCGCATTGGGAAAATACGTTGTACATGTTTGCGTGGTTTTTCCAGGCTTACAACCATCGGAACGTGGAGTTGAGGCATGTTTTAAGCATATATGCATTGCTCAGAGGAGCGTTTGTTGTGTTTGTTTTGACGAACTGTATGTGCATTCGCTAACTTCACCACCATATGGAAAGAACCGATGGACAGACCCAACAACGATGAAAGGTGAAAAAAAGTCATCGAAACCGTCGCAACGGGAGAACAGAGCTCTTAGTAAAATTAACATGCCCAATAAAACAACCTTAGCCAATCCTTTACATATTCTAGTGTAAACAATAATTAGTAAGTAAACATTTAACAACTAATAATTAGTCAAGAAGAAATGCGAAAAGCTCAACCAAGCCCCAAAAACAATTTATTGAATGTGAAACAATAATTATTAAAATTGTCCGCTCTTAGATAAAGATTCTTTAAAACAGAGTGTAAAGTCTCAACAGATTGCAATGAGAAAAAGAAATCAGATATAACAATATGTTATACGGATAGCTTCAAGATAAACCAAGGAAACGGATAATTTATTTTCTGTTCAAACCTAAAAATATGAGCAATCCAACTCATTAAGGAAAGTACCTCGGCCTTTCAATCTGAAATTTATCACAAATGGGCTTTTGAAAACCATAAACCTTAAAAGAGGCTATTGATAAAATATCGTATAGTGAAACAGCTATTAAAGAATTTGCAAATAAAACGGTCACATCCAAAACCTGGCTGTAAGTAACAACTGATGAGTGGCAGCAAACAAAAGAATTTCGGATAATGAAAAGGCAGACAAACTGGCCACAGGCGGACCTGCAGACCGTATGGCCAGAATCTATACTTACTACAACAAAATCGGACATACAACCTCCATCTTTGAATGGGCCCATAATTAAAAGGAAAAGTGGACAAATCTAGAGAAGCCACACAGTAAACGCACGATTAATGAACTCTCAGTAAAACTGGCCAAAACAGTGCTACAGATAAACCAGGGCAAACTCCAAAAACATCCTCTTAAGATCAAACAGCCGAGCAGCTATGTAAGCATTGGCAAAAAAAAGAATTACATCAAGACTAGTCAGTGAATGCATCCAAACACTTCAAAACCTGAAGGAACATAACCTGCCAGGGCACAGGGGAATTTTGGGTAATGAATAAGCAGACAGGCTGGGCCGAGGAGGATATGCAAGACCATATCCCGAGCCTACCTTTGGGATATCGAAAACAAACATAGAATCCTCCATCGCAGAATGGATTCAAACAAAACAAAGAGACATGTGGATAAACTCTAGCAGTGCTAGACAAAGTAAACGTATGATGAAACAACCCTCATCAAAACTGGCAAAAACACTTCTACAATTGGAGAGGGCAAATCTCAGAGGAGTGGTGGGACTACTAACCGGTCACTGGCATCTAAGAAAACATCTGCACAACATGGGCATATATAATAATGATCCCATTTGCAGACTATATAATGAGGAGGAGGAAACACTCATATCATCTTCGAATGCGAAGCAACAGCTCAATGGAGGTTCAACCTAACGTATGGAAAATACTCAGGGAACCAAATTGCAGCAATGACAGTCAATGACCTGATACTTCTAAAAAAAAAGGATTGAGTCTATTGACTGAACTAAGTTACTAGGAAGGTACAATAAGCCAGAAGGCTGCAGTGCCTGGGGTGTACAAACCCCGCTTCCTAGTATCCTTTCCACCATACCATACCATACATACATACCAGGGCAAACTCAGAAGCGTGATACGATTATATACCGGTCACTGTCATCTGAGAAAATATTTACACAACTTGGATACATTAAACCCAATTTGTAGGCTCTACAATAAAGCGAAGGACACAGCCAACTATATCATCGTCGAATGCAAAACAACTGCTTAGTATAGGAAGAAAACTCAGTCTCTATCAATATCATCTTCAAATAAACGATACGTCAAAGTTTAAGAACGAGAAATTCGAATTATTGAAAGCTACGCTTGAGGTAGTCTGAAATATGTTGATTTGGGTTCAAATCTGGACTACGAGCTGGCCACATCAAGCAGTCAATTCCAACCTCAATTAGGTAGTCATCCACAATACGTGCTATATGGGGCCTGGCACTATCCTGCATTAGCAAGAACCTTTCAACGCAGTTGGCGGGGGGAGGCAAATGAAATTATTTGTTCTTCGATTATTCCCGTCTAGGTTCCCGGGAGGGCCATCAGTCCCACCTTAAAAATAAATCTGTACCACGGGGGTAGAGCATCCCAGCGGCTCTGCCAAATGAGGTTGGACTCGTGGTGGTCGTGGTTTGCAAACAAATTGTACCTTAGCTGGAGTGTACCGGTCAACCGGAGCTGGAGATAGAGTGCCTTCTCTATCTCTCCGGGGGTGGCGAAAGGCATGGCTGAAAGGCCACAAAACTGCCTTTCTCAAGACACATGTATGGATGTGCCCTTTTAAGGGCACTTCTCGGGGACGTCGGTGGCCGCGAGGTTTCGTCTTTGACACGGCGCTCATCACTGTAAGGTTACAAATGGGTTTTTTTTCAAAAACACCGGCACCCTGAGGGTTTATATGACCTC
>CM077100.1:4341554-4379821 GCA_039619505.1 Cimex hemipterus
GAGAGAGAGAGAGAGAGAGAGAGAGAGAGAGAGAGAGAGAAGAAACTTCTAATTAATGTACAAACCAACTCATATATACATACCACAAGAAGTCTATATACTGAAGATACAGTCTAATGACACACAAATAATAAGATACCATGTAAATGAATAATAACACCACTGACCAAAGAATACCATAACTACGCTAGTGATAGTTGTCAAACACAGCGAGACGCACAATTCCTATCTGAAGATTCCAGACACTGACAGTATTAGGAACTAAGACGCTATCCTGTCAAGTTCTTCCAGTTCTGTAGGATGACTATTGCTTCATTTGACGAGCATCTTTAAAATTCCACCGACAGAGCCTGTTCTGAATTTCCACAATACATTGGTCCAACGAAGTCCATCCTAGATCAGCTTCACTTGCAGTTTGCGTGTCCGTCTGCTTCCGTTCTACGCTTGTCCATCGTCAGTGTGGCGTACCCCATCTACTTTACACAGTTTTTTTTAGACGGAACCCATCGGAACATGTGCACCGACCGAGCACGTGGCACATTTCCGTAACGGAATTTCCATTTAGTGTGTTTTGAATGTAAGCTTGTGCATCGGAAATTTCTGTCGCATTCCGTGTATTATGGCGCCGGCCGAATAATGGCCATAGAGGCCTATTAATTGACTAAACAATCGTTCTGATGTTATTTTCTGACTTTTATTTTACTTGAGAGTACGATGGTCGAAGCATTAAATCCATTGTCGACTTCTTGTGTTGATGTCGGTGATAAGTCACTCAGTTTTTTTTGGACGATATAAATTGAATAAAAGTCGATTGGATGTTACATATCATTCTTATTAAACTTATACAAACGTACAATCGAATTACACCCAGTTCGGCATATGAGTCAGGAAACTCCTTATGGATGTTTATAAACTTTCGGTTATAAAAGGTTTTTTATACTTTCCAGGGTTTATTGCGATACCGTAACCGGTTTTAAATTTGGTAACGGGACGACAATGAGTTTATCTCTCTTATTTGCTCTTCCCCCTGGTAGTAATACAGCCCCAAAAAATTAGCATGAACATAAATAGGGTTGTCCGCCAGGCGCACAGACAGTTTTTTTCTTCTCCGAGACGAGCGCGAGATGGGTTGACGTCTAAATAAAAAAGACAATTGTTAACATTTGCTACAAAATATGTAATAATGATGTTTATACGAAATACAAATACGAAATACAAAGACCTTTCCATTTCTTTACCAATAATTTCTCATTTGCGGAAGAATTTTTAAGTGAATAAATCAAGAGCTAAAGGGAGAAAGAAAAACTTTATTATATCGTGGGAACAACAACAAACAGTACGGACATAAAAAGGGAGAGGGAGAGGGGCGAATTCAGAAAATTCAGACAGACAACCAGAATGATATACAAACATCAAAGACATAAATAAGAGGGGAAAAGAGAGAGAGAGATAGAGAGAGAGAGAGAGAGAGAGAGAGTGAGTGAGAGAGAGAGAGTGAGAGAGAGTGAGAGAGAGAGAGAGATAAAGGGATAAATAGAGAGAGAGCGAGAGGAAAAAATCCGAGAGAGCACAAAAAAGAAAGATAGTGAGGCAAAGAGGGAAACAAAAATAAAAGTATGGCAGAAAAAGGAATAAAATAAAAAAAGGGAGAGTAACAACGGAAAGATAGAAAAATAGAGAAAATGAAAAACAGAGAGGGCACAAAAAAGAAGGGAGGTCCAAAAAGAAAGGGACGAGGTAGAGATAGAACATTGGGAAAAACAAAGCAAAACAAAGAAAAAAAGAGATTTTTTCGATGAGTAAGAGTAAGAGAGAGATTGTTTATGACTTCTTATAACTGAGTTTATTACTTACTAATAACATAATCCCCTGGTTTTTGATTATTTAATTTTTTGCACTACACTTTATTTCAACCTGTATTGCAAAAAAAAAGTTACCAAAAACTAGAAATTCAAGATTCTATTAAGAAGCGATATTGGCCCAGCCTGAAGTACTTACTAAAGTCAATTTGTGCAATTAATCTGTATAATATTCTGTTAAAAAAACTTTATGTTACTACTACTAGCATTTCAAATGGATTAATTTTACTCCAATATTGTTGATAATGTACCCAAGAAAAAAATTTGTACAGAATTGGTTTTTATACTTTCAGGCCAAGGAAAGTACATATACGTGAAGTACATGTATAAAAGTACATTATGTTTGGTATGATGTCTTTATAGTACCAAGTCTCGTCACAGCCATGTCCTGGTAGCTGATAAAATTTTTTTGATAAGCATAAATTTGCATAAAATGAATAAATTCTTTAAACAATATGTAAATTTTGTTTGTTTTTTTAAAAATAAAATACGGAATTGTTTATATTTAAATTTTAATGTTGGTTCTTTACATGATATTTAAGATGTGGCATATGTCGTATCTTTTCTTGTAAACAAAACGTCTGTTGAATTTGGATGAATTCATCACATATATTATTTTTTCGAATATAACTTTAAATATTGAAAGGATCTAAAATGCATTTAATTGTACAATTTGTACGGTAATGAAACAATGCTGGGCCAATTATGCTGATTGTGCCCTTTATACATTTCCTTATGAATAATATTTGCATATCGCAGATTTTGTATTAGGGCAGATAAAAAATATATTACCGTCAATACGTATTATAGGAGAGATTTTCACTTTTTCCTTAGGGACGCTTATGTATTTTTTTTCTTCGGCATAAATTCGATTAAGTAGTTACAGACGGAGTATGATTATTATTTCCGCGTCGTTTACCAAGGTTGGACGTATACAGGAAATGAGCCGGAAGAAAACAAAAGAGGAAAATGACCTGACCTTGCCTGATACAATAATTCGCAGTGAAAACAGTAGGAAAGGCCTTTAACCCCGACCCTATTCAGATATTCATGAGGGCCAGTTTTATATTCATTCCAAACCCGTGATTTGTCAATAATTTTTTTTTCTCTCAAAAATTACGATAAATTCTTAAAATGACCGTGAACAATTTTTCCCCATTTTTCCTCGGATTTCAAAATCGTCCGGAGAAGATTTATTGCCTTCACCACGAAAATGTATTGGAACTAAAGCTTTATAAATGACAAATCGAAATGGTGCTCTGAAGAAGGGTGTTATTTTCAGATTTGTCACTCGTCAAAATTGAAAATTATTATCAGATAACGCGATTTTTTTTCACTTCCTCAATTCTTGTCATGTTATCACTCACTAGTATTTTCTATATGAAAGCTAGAGGACAGCCGAATTGAATGTATTTATCAGAGTGAATATGTATTGTAGAAGGGGTGATGATAGTATTGTACATTGGGTACCTCATCGACCTTAATTAGATAAGTTGTATCGTATGACTGAAAAGAGGCCTATTCAGTACTCGACCACTGTATTTGAATGAAAGGTATGAATAAGAATGAGTAAGAGTGAGAGTGTGTCTAGTATTTTTTTAATTAGGGTAATCGCAACAACTCAGGCTACAACCCTCGGGGTGCCGATGTTTTTGAAAAAAGAAAAGCCCATTTTTAAGTAAGTCGGGTTCGAATGGAGGGCCGCTGGATTCGAACCATGGTCATTTACCTTACATTGATTGTGTCTAGTATTATAATCTTCACGCGTTGGAGATTGAAATGACCTATTTGTTGAAGCCCCTTGACCCCAATTTCGGCGAGAGGATGGTAAGTCGTAATCTCAATTCAGTACATGTGTATATATGTGCGGATTTGAGCTAATGTAACCCGATTTGTCTTTCTGTCTATTACTGCCTATAAGATTTATCCATCTGTTCTATTTGCCTATCTTACTTTTACGCTGTCTCACTCCTCCCTCACTCACTCTCTCTCTCTCTCTCAAATAATGTACAAAAACATTTAAAAAAACAATTATTCTAATTGGATGTTCACCAATCGTGGTGTCCCTCAAGTGTCTACGATACGACATCGGCTTTATATGTGCAAATGGATCATTACAAAGACCCTCTTTTATATGTACGCTGATGACCTGAATATTTATATAAAATCACAATTATTATATATAAATAAAAGTTATATTAAGACTAAATAGCGACTTAAAACGTTTAAAAAATGGAGTGATGATCATGGTTTGTCAGTTAATATTAAAAAATGCAAAGCTGTTTTATTACAGCATCACGAACAATTTCAAAATTTAAGTAAAGATAATATTGTAAAAATCAAAATTGATGATGCGTAGTAAGAATAAACAAATCCTTGGAACAGGATACATTCTATTGTATCAATTAAAAAAAAAACTATTTAGTATTAATAATACATCCATGAAGCTAAAGGTTTTAATGGCCTAATGCTTCTAAATGTAACTTACGGTCTCGCAGTAATTTCTAAGGTTTCCAGTAAAATTCATCATAAGTTACACGTTACTATAAATTTCAATTAATTATTCTTTTTATGTAAGTTCCTGGTTGAGATAAAAAAGTCAGTGTCACGAGAAGGATTGGATTCTCAGCGACAAATAAAGCGGCCACGTGGAGCTGTTTAGCGAATTGATACTTCTTTTCTTTATTAAATATTAATCCATTTACATTGTTGTGGACAATTGAACAAGTTACTTTTTTCAATTAATTATTCTTTTATTTTGTAAGGTATTGGTTCAGGTAAAATGTGTGAAAATTCGAACGGTTGTACGTCAAGATGTAGAGTTGGTGTCCGAGTGAATCGAAGTCCCGATAGCTCAAGTGGTACAGCAGTGGCGTATTGAGCCGAAGGTCGTGGGTTCGAATCCTGCTCGTGACAATAGCTTTTCCATTTCAATCAAAACCTTACATAAAGACATTAATTAATTGAAAAAAGCAATTGGATGAATAGAACACCAAATATAATGGAATTAGTTTTAATCTATCACTAAATGATTTTCCCGTATTTTGCTGAATTTTCTTTCAAACCAACGTAATCAAATAATAATTATTAACACTCATCAATTTCTAATTTCGTTTCATTTGGTTTACAATATTATCAATATTTGTAATTAATATAACAATAAAAATAAATATAGTTTGAAATAAACAGTAACTCCGAGACGCGTAAACTTTATTTTTTGACTAGTTTCTCAAAAGCCAAAAAGTGTTGATGTAATTCTCCAGGATAACAGGATACAAATAAGGACTTAACTATTTCAAATGGCAAGGCTTCAGTCATAAATGTACAAAATGGCAAAAAGGACGGAAAATTCGAAAGGTTGTAGGTTGAGTTGGTGTCCGAGCAAAAACCTTCTTTCAATTAATTAATCTTTATGTAAGGTATTGGTTGAAATAAAAAAGGCATTGTCACAAACGGGAGTCGAACCCACGACCTTCGGCTCAATACGCCGTTGCTCTAACCACTTAAGCTATCGCTACTTCGATCAACTCGAGCACCAACTTCCCATCTTAACCTACTTTTCGAATGCGTCTGAGAGGATCGAAGTCGCGATAGCTCAAGTGGTAGAGCAGTGACATAATGAGGCAAAGGTCGTGGGTTCGAATCCCGCTCGTGACAATGACTTTTTTTATTTCAACCAAGAACTTACATATAAAGAATCATTAATTGAAAGAAGAAACTTGCTCAATTGACCACTAAAAACTAAATATGTTTAATTGTTATAGCTGTAATCTACACTCCGATTCTACTCATTTATGTCTGCAATTTATCTATTTTAAAAATTGGTGTCTTGTTAAAATTTAAAATTTTGACTATTTTCCATGACACAATACAATTCAAAAACTATTATACCTATTGGATGTTGTTTAAATAATGTTTAAAATCATTAGTTAAAAAAATGATTTTACAAGTTCTCACACGTTGTGTCGTACATACAATTAATCTATAATTAATTCATTCTTAATTTACCGGATGTTATAAAATCATATAAATTTAAACATATTTATAAGAAACAGCTAAAAGCTTTTCTCTCATTAGTACTTACTATATATTAGAAGTATACTATATAGTAGTACTGTACTACACATTAGTAGTTAGTATACTGTGTGCAACATTAATAACATTTAAAGAGGGGCGTCGGTGGCCGCAAGGTTTAGTCTTTGACACGGCGCTCATCACTGTAACGTAAAGGTCCCGGGTTCGATAATAAAAATATATGTTGTATAAGTAAAAAAATTATATTTGTATTATTCGTGTTTTGAATTTTGAATTATGTAAACTTTATTTGTATGAACGAATGCTTGTCAAATGTAAGAAGGGACCATGAGACCTAATTTTGCGACCTTTTCAAAATAAAATATTCAATTCAGTCAATCTTTTGATATCATATATATTTTTAATCCAGGCCCTGAAGATGATCTCAATAAAGATCGAAACGTTGGCACGATAAAGAAAACGGTTTTCTAAAAACTACGTCACACCAGACCTCATCTCACGATCTCTGAATTACACTTGAATATATATGAGCATTAACAGTCACCAATGCTTGTATTATGGCGATACAGAATATTCGAAACTGTAGCAACAATTCGAAGCCGGACCATTTGCTTTGTGAAATTATTAAAAGAACTTTCGATGTGAACAGGCAAAACAGGGACATGGTACGAGGACTGGTGGAACAAAGAGTAACGGACACAGTGGACAAATTGGCGAAGCATGCTACTCAATTCGGCACCGTTCAAGATTTGAAGCTTCCGAAGTTCAAGTTGTTCAATACACTTTGGATCAAAAATTGACAATCCGATTATGGGGAAGATGAAAAGGAGTCTTTTTACAGGGCCTTCCTTATACCGAAATGTTAATAAAACTAACCTGGTATTTACATGTAGACGGTAGTAATGGATTCTTTGTCGTAATGATACGGATCCGAACGAGTCATGAAATAAACGGTGCCTACCTTCACAAAATAAAACAGAGACAATTGTTCACTTGAGCTCTACCCGAAGATTTAAAGCGTTTACTTTTCCATTGCCAGGAATACCACAAAATCAGAGAAAGTTCCGTAACAGAGGTTTTAGAATCCCTTCAACCTTGTGTCACCGATAGCCTCGGAAAACGAATTTATGTTTAAATTTATAAAGAAATGTAATTTAAATATATAAATATGGCAGTACCTTTAGCGTAGTTAGTCAGTGAAGGGTTACTGCAGGTACAATGACAAGATGTTAAAGAAATTTAAAAAACGGTGTAAAACATACTTTAATTAATACTGCATTATAGTTATTACTTATTATTTATTTATTTTTACGAGGGTACGCAACAGCAGAGGTCATATAAACACTAAAGGGTTGGTGTTTTTGAAAAAAAAGCCCATTTGTAAAATATATCGGGTTCGTATCCATTGGCCCAGCATTCGAACCCGGGACCTTTACCTTCCAGTACTAAGAGCCCTACCGTTGCGGTCACGGACGCCCCTATAATTGTTATGGTGTAGATCGTAATGAGTAGACCAACGGTAAATCATAAATCGTAATATTTCTTTTTGGCTATAGTTTTAAAAATTAAATTGTGGAGTAATTTATTACAGTAGTATTACTAGGTGACAAACAAGGATGACACAAAATTGATTCAATCATCATTGAAATTCAAACCGAGTTTATACAAAATGCTGCATTCTCGACCACTGCACATTAATTAAAAATTCTCGTAAATTAATACGACGGTATTTGGTTAACATAACCTTGGTTTAAACTTGATTTTGCAAGTTTTATTTCGTGTCGCCTCAATACGCAATCGGTTGTTGTTTTTGTTGAAATAAACCCAATTTGTTTTTATTAAATGACTTTTATTTTATTCGCAATACATTTCGGGCTACGTCTCCGTCCCTCTTCAAAGGTACAATATTTTTTTATAACCCATAAATACCTCTTTTAATTAAAACAGGAAAAATCAATATTTATGCATATGTCGGCTATTTGAGCTAAATAAAACTGTTCAGTTTTAAACGTTACATCAAAAGGTGGGGCTTATCACATCTTATCATTAGTTGATACCAATTTGTTCACAACTTTTCAAACCCATTTTTATCCGAAAAATAAAATGTTTAGCAATGAAAGGCCAAATTTTGCATTGCCGATAAATATCATTTGATAAATCGAGCTCGTTTGTTTAAGCACATTAAGTATTTAGAGAACGAAAAAAAAATGTACTTAAATTTTAGACAAGAACATGGAAAACTCGTAAAAGTTTGAAATTCTAAGTGAATTTTGTTTGTTTGCTTAACATTGCAAAATTCAATAAAAATGAATCTCATTGAGTTTTTTTGTTCTCTTCTATTGATGGAGTCCAATTTTCAGTAGGTTTAATTAGTATATATGTTTTATTTGATCCTCTTAACCAAAGAAATTATTTTTAATTGATTAATTTTTTTGCAAAGTTTGGCTGAGATGAGTTATATTTGGAGGGCGGAGAGCCAGAAGAAGTCATAGCTCAAGTGGTACATCACACGGTTGTCATCGGTTCGAGTCCCGCTCGAGACAATAGTTTTTCATCTCAGCCACACTTTTCGTAAAATTAATAAATCAATTAAAAGTAAGATTAATATTTTAAGGGAAACGAGGGTTTTATAGAAAAAAAGTCGTAAATTTTTTTAAAAATTTTATTAGTGATATAATGTACCAAAAAGAAAAGTAAAAAGTAATGGTTGATTTACTCAAAAGTAATGATTGCCACGAAAAAACTTATTTTACCGGTAATAGAAAAAGTGGAATATAATGAGATAAAATATAATGATAAATATAGTAATAATCGTGATAAAAAGAAATGTGTAGTTATTCAATACATTGAAGAACTAGAAGGAATGAATGATAAAGATTTGTAAGAAAACAAAATTAGAACAATTTAATTTTACACATATTTTAAAACGAACTTAAATGAGAGGTATATCAATATAAAATGTAATATATACAACCTTCTAAAAATAATATTGTTTAGGTTTGAACAAATCAAAAACAAAGTGAAGCTCCCTAACATTGTATGCCCGCGTGTGCGCGTATGTTAATTCGTTTGGAATAACATTCATAGGGGGGCGGTATAAATGTTCAGAAATTCACTATTTTTCGTGGTCCTCTTGACCAATTAATATCTTCCAATTAATTAAGATTTTTATTGAGATAAAAAAGTCAGTTTCACTTGCGGGATTCGAACCCACGACCTTCGGCTTAATACGCCGCTTCTCTCTTTAGAAACCAACCCGAACAATCTCTAAAAATTGTTCTCATGGTTTCGGAGTTTGTCCGGTTCCCAAAACTTAACCACAGACAGACTGGAAAAAAAATTGTGCAGAAAGGTACCAAAATACGAGTGAAAATTTTGATTTTAGAGGAATACCCATTAAAGAAGAACAATGGAGGAATATATTAAAATTGTTCAGAAAGTTCTGATTCGCAAAATGAGAGTGGAAATTTTAATTTTCTAAGAAAAGTTTTTTTTACCAATTTCCCGACCACAAGTAGATCGGAAGCAAAACTTATGTTGGAAATACTACATATTAATAAGAATGAACACACAATACATTTTAAAAACATTAAAAATAATTGGAAAAGAAAACATTAACGAAAAGCTGGGGGATGCCGCACACTTTGTATTAGTGGATTCAACGAATAAAAAAATGAGTATATAAGTAATGGGCGTCATGTTTGAAAAAAAAAAAAAAATCAGGAATTTATGGCGTCTATTTTCACATCTGTTTTCTCAGCTGTCAAGTCGGGCATTCGGCCCCGGCATGATGCACGTTTCCCGCGTCTTTCAAATTCCGATTTGGGGGCGCTAACTGTCAACAGACGCAAACAACACTTTATAGTCGCAAAAATATACTGAATAGGTTACAGTTGAAAAACTATAGAATTGGTTTCCCGATGTAAACATAGGAAGATACAAACTTCACTGTTGTATATTTACTGAAGGCAGCAGTGCTGAAGGTAAAACGTACTGCCGTTCCACTAAGCCACCCTAGCCGTATAATTGAAAAAAACGTTTATTTAGTGTACAAAGATAAAGACTATTAAAACGATTTTGTTTTACTGGTATGTATATGTGAACAATTATAAATGATCGAATGAAGGATGAATCGACTGTCAGGATATCACTAATGTTCAAGATTATGGAGAAAGACCTAAAGGTAAACTTGGGATAATTTACAAAACTTACTTGTTTTGATGACCGCATCCTTGAACTTGTACATACTAATGGAATTATAAATTATGTAAAATATTTCCGAACATTGTTTTACCGAACTCGGTCAGTTTAAATTAAATGTGGTACGCAGTTCTGTTGTTTTGCCAATTGGATTTATTAACATTTTGAATTTTATAAAATGTGAAGTTTCGTGTTTGTTGGTTCAATGTTTTTCTATGTTTTGTTATTCATTTATGTGATTTTACTGTGTTATAAATTAGGTTTAATCTCACATTCTGTCTTTTTGACACTGCAGTTGTAGAACTGATTTTGGGGCTGCATTTTGTTGCTGTTTAAAATGTCACAAAAAGGACGAAACATCGGACAAATATTGCCAAAAGAATTCCCGATGAAAGACAAAACGAAACAAAAAAAGAAACAGCACAACGAAGTGAACAAAATGTACTCATCACATCACGAAGGACGAAATCAAGGAAGTCGAATAAAAATTACAGAATTAATACAATCTTTGCCCTATTGATCAAAATGAACACCGTGTCGATTACGCTTGCAAATGAATCGATTAAATTCAATTGGTTAAACTTGACGCCATTGTACTTCAGTTTAATTCATATTTTGAATATAATTTGCATCTAGATGTGGTTAGTGAAGGAATGAATAAAGTTTGCTCGCGTTTAAATTCTAAATTTGGAATTTGGCTTTCCTTTTCCTTTTGAACATGGTGATAAATGGATCAATAATGTAACAGATTTTGATCTACCTCCCATTTTAAATATATACATAAATAATAACAACCATCCAAATAATTAAACTAATTATTTTAATTGTTATTAGTTTTATAGTAATTTAACAATATTAAGTATTTAGTATTATAATATTTATTTGTGTTATAATTGCCGCGTTTCACACGTTCAAATTGAGCGCCATTTATAAAATCAGCTGTTAATTGGAACGTCGCATTGGTGGAGGTGTCGGTGGGTTCACATTGGCAATGCATGTCGATAGACTGGTTGTGGAAGCCCTTCAACCTGATAATGAGCTAAAAGGCTCGAAATCCAATCGTTGCAAAACAACTTACTGTTAGTAGGAACTATCTTATTAAAAAAAGGCCAGAAGTCTCGATTTCCCATGATTTCTTTATTTATCCTGCACCAATTATATTTTAATTAGAAACTAAAAACTCAATTCAATGTTATATACTTGTACGTTTTGTTAAACTGAGAATTAAGAATGTTCACCTCAAAGGTCGGAATTTAAAACATCGTAACTCTAATTTAAAAATGTGAGAAAGCATCCATTCTTCGTTAAATGAACCGCAACAAATGTCGTTTTCTATCGTCTATTCAATAAATGGGGGACTTAATCACTAAGTTGGAATGGACATAGCCGTCTGCATGGGTGTTCTCTTCATTTAACTTTGTAATTAGTTCCTGAATTTCAATCATCGGCAAAATACAACTAGTTTGAGTAAAGTAGAACGGCGGTGCTTCAAAACTTAAACCGCTACCTATTCGTAATCGGGAGGACTTTTCTGTTAAACGTTCTCTTGACTCGAGGGGGAAATAGGACAGGCGTCGAGTGTTGACTATAAAGGCAATTGGTTTTAAGCTGAATCGCTGGAAAGGAATTAGGAAGAGGTAAAGTGGCAGAGAAGTAAATAGGAAGAACGGTTGTGCTACATCCAATTCCTATTTGGAACAATGGATATCTCGATGGGAAATGGAGCCGACTAACCGGATACGCACACTAACGACACGTTCACTCCATGGCATAATACCATATTTTAACGGCGAAACATACCTCCTATGGTTTTCAATTTAGTGGGAAAGGTAATTAGCCCTTGCCCGGGAGAGTTTCATCTCCCAATTTACTATCTACGTGATCCGAGAAGGGAATGGGCTTTCAGCAGTTCTGTTAAAGGCGTCAACCGCCGAATATGGATAAACGGTTTACGTGGTGCCGCTTCGTTATACGAAACTCGTTAAACCGCTTGGCGCAATTTTAACTCAAATATAGTTTTTATTAATTACAATCTTAAACCGACTTTCGAGTGGATTCCAATGATCTCAGGAATCTACGATTGATTAAACAATCAAAACAGAATTTAATCCAACAAAAATCCTTCTCCGGGAGTAGGAGGGGTCTTTGTCGATAAATAAAAAGGTTCGAATCGAAGAGATATGGAATTTCTGCCATTTTTCAGATAAAGGATTTGAGATTTTAAAATATAATTTTTTCTAAAATCGATTGTGAAATGAAGTAATGGTTAATCCTGAGGCATGGACCACGACTCTCCTCACTTACGTTCACTTTTTTACTTATTACAATTTTTGTCATTAAAAAACAGCCTTTTTCCGATTTTTAACTTTTTTTCTGGCTGCAAGGTTTAATCTTTGATACGGAGCTCATCACTGTAAGGTAAAGGTCCCGGGTTCGAATCCAGCGGCCCTGCATTTAACTCGACATAATTACAAATGGGCTTTAACAAAAAAACACAAGCACCCTGAGGGTTTATATGACCTCTGCTGTTGCGAACCCTCGTAAAAAATAAAAAAATAATTTTTTTTTCGGTTCTGAACGGCATTATAAAAAGCTACACGTTAAAACGATATTGTGAGAAATGAACTGTTTTACGAGGTTTGATGATTTTTAGGCAAAAATTCCTCTCCCCCTCCAAAAATATTTCTTTACTTTTATTGTGAAAACTTGTGATACAAATTTGAATGGCTTATATGTAGAATAAGTCGGAAAAAATTAGCCTTTTCACGAGAGCCACTTTTGTTTTGACACGTTTATGTTATGACGCATAACTATTATCGATATTTTATCAACGTTTACATATTATGATTTTGATTAGGATGGTATGCCTGTCTTGTTGTCAATAATAAAACACTTATTTCCATAAAACGTTGACGTTTCGAAACAATATCGTATCTTTTTCAATTCCACTATATAATTACGTATTACTATAGCTAAGAGTTATTCTATACCATAATGTATAATTTTTTTGTCGTCAGGTTATTTATTAAAGAAGGTCTATTTTGCAAAATTGGAATAGTGAGTGAAAATTTGCCAAAAAGTCAGTGTCACGAGTGGGATTCGAACCCATGACTTTCCGGTAAATTTACCACTTGAGATATTGTAACATCCATCCACTCGGACCATAACGCCCCATCTCAACCCCACCTTTCGTATTTTCTTTCTCACCCTTCGGTCGTGGGTTCTAATCTCGCTCGTGACACTGACTTTTTTATCACAACCAATACCGTACCTAAAAATTAATTAATTGAAAGATGTTATTGGATCAATCGAATCAGGAAAGCTAATGGATTTGACAAAAACATTGTATTAATCAATTAATTAAAATTATTAGCTTGAGTTATAAAATTCCACCTTAGCGACTTTGAAAGTCATAGCCCAGAATAAAGACATTCTTTAATCTTGGCAACTTGCCTCGTTTTGTCCTGGCTAAAAAATTTATGGACCACCCCTGAATGCCCGCATGCAGGTACAGAGTAACGCATTGATTAAAACAATTTAGAATAAATAGAAATTTAAAAAAAAGTGATAAAGCTTTATATTGAACAATCACGGGCGAATTAAAAAGTAAGGTATCCGTGTTGGCATGAGGTTATTTAAATTAGCTGCAGTTTCGGGGATGGTGCCTCTGTTTTGGTCAGATTAGCTGGTCTAGCTTCGGAAGTTGGGCTAATGAAATTCCGCAGTGCAAACGCTGTCGGCAGTAATCCCATCAGTGGGGCGTAAACAGACAAAAACAATTCCTGCGTTTTGCCACCAAAGCCGTCCGATTGATCGAAAATGACATGGACTAGCAAATTCGTTAATCACATTACTATTTACAATTAACACTGATTTACGTAAACGAACTGTGCTAACGATCAAAATTTTACCGCTTGATTTGGCATAACTAATGGATTTAAAAAGATTTTCCTATTTATTTTAGCGTTATTACAGATGACAACAAATTTTATCGGATTTTCCCACCCAGGTGCTTTAGGTTTGCATTAATTATCGGCTGACAAACATCAAGTTGCCATCGCCAGCTCTCTGCTCGTTAACGAAAAATTATTCCTTTCTTTTTTCGCGCATCTTTTGTCACCGACTCTCTTATACACTGACAGGCAAATCAGCTCGAAGACGCTTCGGCATATTTTCTACTAGTATGGAAATGCCTCTTGGCTGGAGGTTAGCCCATTCATCAAGACAAGTGTTTTCAAAATCGTAGAGTATCAAGCAATGATGGACGTACTCTTATTCGACTTTTGAGGTTATCAGGATTGGTCGATGGAGTTTAAGTCTGGCTAACGTGCTGGCCAGGCTAAGACCCTGATATTATGCTGTTGAAGGTATGTTTGTACTATGCCTGCGACATGTGGACGGACATTATCGTGCATTAGAATAGGATTATTTCATTGAGGATAGGCAACGCATAATGTTCCAAAATTTCACTCTCATAGCGTGTGACCGTCAAAGGCCCCACCACAATCAACTCTGTACAACTCTCCATTGAAATTCCCGCCTTTACCATCACTGAGCTACTTTGAAAAGTTGGCTCTGGGAAAAATTACAGGTTTCGTACCTTTCATTTTGCTTTCTTTACACTCTTTCATGCCCGTCTGGAGATTGTATAGCAAATCTACACTTATCTGTAAAGCGTACAGCAGACCAATCGCCCAAAGACCAATGGCTGTGTTCTGGAGTAAATGCGCTAGCAATGAAACTCTGTGTGGTCTGGTCATTCATGGTTCTCTTACGGAGCGAAAAGCCATCAGTCCATATTGATTTAATCTTCTTCGAGCAGTTCGTTCAGAAATTTGGACACCTCGAGCTTCCTGGACTGATGAAACGCTTGTACAACAGTAAGGTGCCGCAAAATTCTCTAAGTCAAAATATGGCCATCCAGTGGGCCAGCATGACACCACAACCGCCCCTTTTAAGCTAGGCCCCAGTTTCTTGAAACCGACTGACGGCATCTCGAAGAGTTTCGTAGGGAACTCCGATGGCAGCAGTCGCATACTTTATGGATCGTCCATCATCAATACGTACCGCAACACGCACAACATCCTTAGCGTTAAGTGGCATTTTTAAATTGAAATTGAAATAAGGAATCAAAGATGAAATCTAAAGAGTTTATTGTTTCAGTATTCAAATGAGACTGAATAAACATTAAAGAATTAAGCGTGTTTAAGTCTAATTGAAATTCCCAATTTAAAACATAGTATAAACAAATATTTATCGATAAAACACAATGAGGCAAGTTAAGGACAGCATTTTCTTTCATCGAACAAAGGAAAAAAATGAGGTGGGTGGAAGTTTTTGCCTGTCAGTGTATTTTATCTCCTGTTTTTTTTTAAGCTATCTAACTTTTCGAAAGTACCTCAGGTTGTCAAATTGCTATTGAAAAAGAAAATAAATAAGAAAAACATAAACACGTAATACATAACTACATTTTCCACGGTTCCCTCCTTCCCTCCCGAAACAACGCTAACGACCGTGCCCCCCGGCTGAAACACCCGGAAAAGAGGGTAAAGGAACGCCTCGCAATGCCGGGCGAAAAGCCGACAGACAAACCCCTCAAACACTCCGTGGCCCTCGAGGAAGACAGCGGAAGCGTCGGCGTGGTACATTATATTCCGACGACGCCGATATCTTGTCTCCTCCCATAAAAAGTCTGGTCACATTCACTCCCCCGAGTACTCCCTATTCCTCGTGGCGGGTTTAAACCATCATTCACGCTGATAAATTACGATTATTTATAGATCGTGAGATGCGGTCTGGCGTGGTGTAGGTTTACAAAAACATTCACCTTATCGTGCCAACGTTTCCATCTTTTTGAGACCATCTTCAGAGCCTGGGATTTATAAACGTTGTTTAAATTATACAAATATATATAAGATATGACTATGAATTTATACAATGATGTACACATTACAGAAATTTTAGGTTTACTCACAGTATTTATACTCACTCAAAGTGAAGCAAAGAAAATACGCAATTTGAATAAGTGCAAATACTTTGCTTAACCCTAAAATTGTGTACATCATTGTATAAATTCATTTCTTTTCACATCCCACATGTATTTTTATAATTTAAATAACGTTTATAAATCCCCGGCCCTGAAGATGATCTAAATAAAGATCGAAACGTTGGCACGATAAAGTCAATGATTTTCTAAAACTTACGTCACACCAGACTGTATCTCACGATCTCCGAATAATCCGTGAATGACGGTCACTAAACCCCACACATCGCTGTCTTGGTTGAGAGGAAAATAATAATTAATATGACCAATGACTCTCAACACGATACGCAAGAATGGTACATTTACGCAGAAAACCCTGAAGATGATCTCAATAAAGATCGAAACGTTGGCACGATAAAGAAAATGTTTTTCTGAAACCTACATCACACTTGAACGCATCACACGATTTCTGAATAATATCGCCAATTATGACCGCTAAACGTATACGGATTAAAAGGCTAAATCTTCAAATGTATAGGTTTAGGAACACACATGTAAAGGGTTAAAGTTATAGATCACTGTAAGATTATCACATGGATGGATGGATGGATACCAGGGACTGAAGCACTGCAGCTGTACAGCTTATTGTACTATACCCTGGCTCCATTTTTGGGGGAGGGCTCACAACACAAAGTGAACTTGAGCCAGTGTTCTTCCATCGAAGAAACTCATTTTTGAAGGGGATTCGGACCAGATTCAGGGTCGCTGAGATCCGGTCCCGCCCCTTCCATTGATGAGTGTCGTATTAATTTCTTTTAATTGCGGCCACCGGTCCCCTTAGGCGTCAGAAAAATTCCAGAGGCGACGGTGGGGATCGAACCCACGACCGCGGGGTCTACTAGCCGAGAGTCTGACAGCTTAACTACTCGGCTACCGCGGCCCCCAAGATTATCACATAGGAATACATCATTTAAATATATTACAATAAACTGAACTCAATTTATTGCAGTCCGTTTGTCTTTGTCTTGTTGAACACAAACATATTGTTCCTTCCATTGGCCTTCCATCAAATACCGATTCTATATCGATAATTTTGACATGTTAACCGAGTGTCCCCAATGAAATTAGTGTATAGATAGACCTCCTGTACCTGGCCTCTTTTTGCCGGCGCACTTATATATTTGTGGCAATTTAGTCTATCTGTCACGTATTTTTTGGTCTGGCCATAATACACTTCGGACTTGCCGTTACTCTGAATAAGCTGGAATAAACGTTAAAAAAAATTTTTCTTTAAGAAAAGTACTTTTTAATCTGACGATCTGTAAATAAACATTTTTAAAAAGTTACATTTATGTTTGTCTTATTCTTTGTTTAATAGTTTTGTTGTTTGGATTGTTGACATGGAAATATTTGGTGTTCAAAATGGCGAGTAGCTGTAGGATTTTGTTTTGGTTTTTTTCCAATTATAGATATGTTGTTTTTCTCCTTTTAATCAGATATTGCGACATAATTCTGATGTAAGTTGCCGGAACAATAAACATAAACATGCCATAAACAATCGATTTGTGAATTACATCAGATTTATTTTTTATTGGCGTTGGATCTTTCATTTTGTAAAAAAGTATTTGAATTGTTTTATAATACAAGTTTTAAGAGAAATGTGTTTCATTTATGTGATCGGCCGTGAATTATTAGTAATGATGTTAGTGTTGAGTTGTAATTGTTGATTATTCTGTTGACTATATGTTTAGAGCAGTGACAATTATATCGTATGTGTGTGTGTCTCTTTATGCTCTTCTGGTGATAAGATTAATTGTTCAGGGTAATAATTCTGCGAAGTAGCCCTTTGGCCGTGTTTATTAATGTATGAAGAGGATAGTGTGATGAAAACATGAGGTAGCAATATGTTTTTCTTGGTTTCTTATACCAACCTGTGATTAATCTGCCATCTGGTTGTTTTGGTACGAGTGTATGTAAAAATGGTAACAATTCGGGCATACAACCGTAATCGAAAAAATCAGACACCCATTATTAAAAATGGGGACTGATTATATGATCCCGGAAACTATCATCACAACTTCCTACAAAGTCTCAACGGACTATAAAGGAGAGGAAGAACACAGGAGAACATCAGATACAATGGTATGGTACACAATGGCTCCAAAACAAACGAAGGAACCGGATCAGGCGTTTTCTGTACAAGCCCAAAACATGAGCATTCAAACTCATTAGGGAAGTACACTTCGGTCTTTCAAACGGAAAACATGCCATCAATGCTTGTGCCCTGGAAAATCGTAAAAGAGGTTACACTGACAAAAAAATCCTCATAAGATCAGATGGCCAAACCATTAATGCATTAGCACGTAAAGGAATCACATCAAAATTAGTCAATAATGCATCAAAAATCTCCAAAACCCGGGGAAACACAACAACCTGATGATATCTTGGGTGCTAGGGCACAGGGCAATTTTTGGTAACGAAGAAGCAGACAGTCGGGCCAGAGGAGGATCAGCAAGACCAACATAGGCCCCGGACCTATTCTTGGGCTAACAAAAATTAACATAGAATCCTCCGTCGCAGCAAGGATCCAAACAAAACAAAAGGAGAAGTGGATAAACTCTAGCAGTACTAGACATAATAAACTTATGGCGAAACAATTCTCACCAACACTGGCAAAAGCATTGCCGAAATTGGAGAGGGCCAAACTTAGCGGAGTGGTAGGACTACTAACCGGTCACTGGAATCTGAGAAAACATCTACACAACGATGATCCCATTTGGAGATTATGTAGTGACGACGAGGAAACAGCGACTCATATCATCTTGGAATGCGAAGCAACAGCTCAATGGAGCTTTAACCTAACGTACGGAAAAATCTTAGGGAATCAAATTGCAGCAGAGACAGTCACTAACCTGATACTTCTGAGGAGAAGGATTGAGTCTACTGAACTAAAGAACTAAGAAGGCACCATAAGCAAGAAGACTGCTGTGCCTGGGGAGTGCAAACCCTCTACCTAGTATCCTTTTTCACCATACCATACCATCTAAAAATGGTTTTTTTTTTGTTTGTTTTCGTTTTCACATATAAATTTTAGGCATGGATAAAAGCAGTTAAATGTATGTAGTTTGTCTGATCTGTGGGAATCTATGCTGTCATATACATATTACATTATAATAAGGAAGAGTGTCCATTGTTGTGTCTATTGGGATGTTGCTGAACAACGATGAAACATCTAGGGATATGAGAGAATAGTGTGAGGGGATATGAATTTTATTAACTTTTGTTAATTGAAATGAGTGTTTTACGTTATCTGTGATGTTGTGGAGGATATTGGTTAGGTATTTTGTCAAATTATATGTAGAGTAATTTAGAAATGTAATTATTAGACTTAGAGGGTATTGAGATCAACAATCTTATTTGTTACTCTAGTGCTAACTAAATTACATTGTCGCCTGACAAAACACTCTCACACCAGAATACTTGATATTCCCCCTGGTGAAGGATAATTTCTTCATTCGCGCTAATAAATTACACTCACAGCTACCATAACACACATCGCATAAAACACAACCATCTGCTGTGTAGTAAGAACACGCATTGATCAGCATTAACATTAGATCAGCTTACAAGCTCCTACCGGTTACAGGTTTCTTCTATTGTGCATTGTAAAATATGTTGAAAGTTTAATTATTTCTAAACGCCAAAACTTATCCATCGGAAATAGTTATCGAAGAAATTGCAAGGGCGTTTCAGGAAGGTTCTAAATCAACCGTTGTGTACGGCTTGTAGATAGATGTGTTAGTTTAAAATTTTAGCCAAAAACAAAAACCCTTCCTGAAACGATCCTTACTACCAATGCAGATGACACCACTGCTTTGTTTTCATAAAGCTCCTGTCATTTCAACCAGAAACCTGCAAACCCGTATCACGTCCCTTGTGCAGTGGTCCATGCTGTGGAAAATGATATAAACAAACAAAGATGTGTACATGTCACTTTAATCAAAAATCACTGTTACCATCTACAATACATCCCCCCACCGACCAGCTAATGTAGTCAGTATTCGACTTACATGGAATCACGACAAGGACTAAATAGACGCTTCGATCTTTTTAAATTATTACTGGACAAACGAGACAGACTGTCTCTACAGCACGAACGCCTCAATTATACTATTTAGAGGCCCATGTGGTGCGCCTCAAACTTTCGAGCTCAACCAAAACGCGTATCCAATCCCTACAATCCAAAATCCTCCGAACAACCGTCAATGCTCCTTTTTATGTATTCTTACAATTGACAATGACAGAGAAAAACCGCTCGAAGAAATTTCACAACAATCACACAAACCTTTATGACAGAAAGATTTCATCCCACACCCTTCAAAGTAATTCTCCCTACCGATTAAAGTGTCGCTGTTCTCCTTGTTTAGTCCTCACTTTTCCTTATTTATGAATATATAGTTTTAAATATTTTTCTTTTTAATTTTTGTTTTCTATTTTAAAATTTTATTAAATTTACTTAAGCAGTAACGGGCGAAGGTGTTAATAAATAAATAAAATTAGTTGAAAAATTTGCAGGATTGGACCAAGTCTTGATTTAATATCGGTATGGAAATTAGTAAAAATATACTTTGAAACAAATTTATTCATAATTTTTGTTCAAATAGCCTTTAGATTCAATTACAAAATTGAATATATAAGCAATTAAATTGTGTATAGAAAAAACACTTACGTATTAGGATGACATATACCATCAGCCGGAGATACTTCATATTAGGATATCCACCTGGAAAAAAACAAAAACGAAAATTTGTTAGGGCGTTGACCTTTAATTCAAAAGAGAACTTATTCAGTCTTTTCAAATCACGGACAAAACGAAATTGCCCCAGATCCTGGTTAGTTCGCCCAATAGATTTTTTTTTCTCATTTTGCATTCAAAACGGGCACTTTTTCGAATCGGGAGGGAGCGCTGGGCACGTATATGTGAAGGGGTGAAAATTGCAACCGCGGTGCAAAGTTAATGTTAACCTATGTCGCATCAAAGGAGTGACACTTTGATTTGCCATTCAGAGTGTGTTGCGGCCCCAGTTCTTTTCAATCTATTTCTTCCCTGGTTTCAAAGCGGCAGGCACACAAGCCTGTACGGACCGTTCTTTGGATGTGTGCATCCATTTTTTAATTTCCATCGGTAGGAGATTTATTTACACACGACCAGCCCGAACCGGCGGCGTAAATCGAAAAAGATCAAAATGAAGCTAATATTGGGGTGGAAAATAATTCCGTAGCCTTTTTCAATAGTTTGATTTTATCCCTTTTGTGTATCATAGCCACGTTTGTTTATTCATTATTGCATACCCAGTCTTAAAAGTAATTAGTTAAGATGTTTTTATTTGTAATTTTCCTTCAAGGTATCGCACTTTTACAAGGTGTTCGATTTTAAAAAAATTAAAAGTTAAAAAAACATGTTGTCATACGGTGATAACGCTTTAAGAAGGGAACACACGTTACCCGTGCTACCCGACGCCTGGTCACGTTTTGATAGGGTGTGCACATGTACGCAACCTCAAGCGCAAGCCACGTACAGTCACAGCGTGTATCACAATCGCAACGCCTCTTTTGTTCTTAATGCATTATTTTGAGCAAAACCACGCAACAAATTTGTTAGTTAAATTTTATGAGCACAAGCATGTAATAAATTGTTAGTTAGACTTAGTTTTTTAAATAATGTTATTCCGGTGTTTTGATAAATTTTCCGGCAGACCATCATAATTAAATCATTTTTATAAAAAGTCATGAATTTTCATTTCCGTTTAATTTCGTTTATATTAAAATGAGAATGTTGTATTTAAAATAACGACCAAATTACATGCACTTAGTTTGAAATATACTACAAAAGTATGGGTGTCTTGTTCTGAGAGCTACTCGAAGAAATCGGTGTAATTTTGTGAGCAAAACCATGAAATAAATTGTTAGTTAAATTTTATGAGCCAAACTGTGTAATAAATTGTTAGTTAAATTCATTATATAAAAAAATGGTATTCCGGTGTTTTGATCAATTTTATATCAAACCATTAAAATCAATTTTTTTAAATAAAAACTAATGATCTCGCTTAATATGGTTTATATTAAAATAATTTGTTATAATGAATATAACGACAATAATACATGTAGTTTGAATAAAAATATGAGTGTCCAGTTCTTTTGTCTTCGACCTAAACGTTCGATGCTACCCGACGAAAATCTGGACAGTGGAGATCGCGTAGCGTAAGGTAGGGTAGCGTTTCGTGGCGTCGGGCAGATGTGAACGGGTGTAATACAACCTTATGGAAAACTGTACTTTCGATATGCGTGATGTAGTGTTGCATGGGATCCGGCAGAATTTCAGCATATGTGTTTTCTTGGTGTGAGAAACGTAAACCAATGTTGTCACCGCCGTTTTAGTCGTCAAGAAAACCTTTTAGTAAATAGTAGAATATTTTATTTATTAATGGATTAGGATGAGACGAAGTGGTTGTTTAGGTCGGTGTGAATAATACGGTACTTGACATCGAAGGGGTCATTTAAAATTACACCTCGTATTGGTAGGACTGAATACCATTAGGTCCTGTTTACACTGGAGTCTAGAGTCGAGAAATCTCCAGGCTGTCACTTAAATCGTGTGAACAGTTTAGAGATACCTATCTCCTGATGTCATTCAGTCTTATCCTCACAACATTCCCTTTGAAGTGTTTCAGTATCGAAGTCCTTACCAATTATTATTAATTATTAAGTTTTCATTTGCTGTTCATCTTGTTGTTGATTCTTCTTTTGAAACTAAAGGAGGGTTTTATTTACCAGAATTGTATTTTTACGACGATTTTATTCAAAGTTTTTATTGAAAAGGGGGAACGCAATACCTTTTGGGTATCTGTTTACCTTTTTGTTCCTGGAGTTTGCAGTATCTCACATCAGTATCTAATATCTCAGCTACCCCAAAATCTGACTAACATGCAGAAAATACAAGATTGATAAAGCAAACCAAGTGAAAATAAATCCTCAAAACCTACCATCATATCTAACAACACCATGAACTTATCGAAGACTTGTGGAAGATTGTACGAAAAATGTTCTCAGTGAGGTTCATATTAAAAAAACCGTTTTTCCCTCGACCGTATACCTGCAACAGATGCCGATTTCCATTCAAGGCTTCAAATTCTTAGGATCATACGCACACAACAGACAATGAAGTCCCTCTCACAAAGCCTAAGAGACAACAACTTAACAGAAATTTATGGACAACTATGACGACTTCTAGGACGGAAATTCGTCTTGTCCATTAACAATAACCTTTGTGCAAGATTTTACAATTACAGCGATCATTTTGGACATACGGAGTGGAACTGTAGGGGTATGCTAAGCTATCCAACATCCAGCGCATGCAATCCTTCCAATCAAAACTACTCAGGCAAACTTCCAAAGCTCCTTATTACTTGTTAACCTCCCTGTACACAACAGCCTGAACATTTCTTTTGTCAATAAACTGATCCGTTCCCGATTCCAAAAGTTTCACCTCTCCAACTCTCCTAACTTCACTTCTTGAGCCTTGTTTACCCATTCCCATCCTAAGTACCAGACACGTCGCCGCCGAAGGCCCTCCAAAGACCTCCATGCCCTTTAATCCCTCACACAGTGTCAACGTTGTCTGGTTGCTCATGGTATGCGTACCCCAGGTTCAGCTGTCATCAATGTGTTGTACTGAGACGGATTGGAAAAATTTTGTAATTACATTTGAAATATGTATTAATGTACATAGGGAAAATAAAATAATTTGAAAAAACTTCACCAACGACGAGGGGTCGCAAAAATATAACTTAATTTCTAAGTTGCGCTCGACTCAAATGTCGCCAGGGTGTGGGGCCACTAACTCCATGTGTGTCCAGTCGCCAGTCGCACGTGTGTGGGTATAGGACTTTTACACATAAAGTTTGTGCCGCGTCGCGCCTCATCTAGGGTTCTATGTGAAAAGATCCCTAACGACACGAGACATCGAGGAAAAAATTTATCTCATCGTTTTCACGCATCTGAGGGCGGGATAGTCGAAGCAATATTTGGGCACCCTACACGTTTATAAACAAGGATTTATTGGATCAATCAACAAATTGCAAATTCAATATATACATACCACGCCGTATGTCATAGCAAAGACACTTTGACAGTTTGTCTGAGTAGTTTTGATTTGAAGGATTGGATGCGCTGGATGTTTGATGGCGTAGCATGTTCGAAAGTGATCGCGTTAAAGTCTGGTATAAAGTTGAAACCTTCCTAAATCACAATCTAAGCGAGCCAGTTGTAAAAAGACTGGGGGTGATAAATTCAAAAAGCAAACCTTGGAAAACGCAGTGATAGAACGTTAGCATCTTCTAAAGCCGGATTATATCCTTGGGGGTGCTTTATTATGAGTGTGAAGTTTACACAGGAAGAGATAAAATAAATTATTAAAGGGAAGTGAAGTCCGAGTGTCCATGGAATTTGCCCAAAGCAATTTAATACAAAACTGGAATTTTGTAAACCTGCTCTGTCGGATAGAGATAAATATTTCAGGAACAATCGGTCTTATTTAGTCGCCTAGACTTACACCATTTCAGCCTTGTTAAGCCTTATTCCCCCGTAGAGATTAGGGGATATTCCTCCCTGGTCACCAAAGGGATCGTAAATAGCGGGCGAGATATCGCCCATAAAACTTAATTATATTAAACAAACAGAATATGCAGATAATTTTTCATGAGTGTTTTACGTCCTACCCGAAGGCGAGAGGGGAAAATATTGACATTTTCCGTTATAAACTGAACTTATGTATGATACCCTGCAAAACAAACTTGTGTGAGTACGATTTGAACTCTAATATAACTTTAAAGAACAAATGTTAGTCTATTAATTTCTACTATTAGGCTCCCTCTTGAAGTCGGCGTGCGGTTGGACCTGTAGTTTGTGTCAGTCTACGGTCTTGGGTGTTTTCGATGTAATTTAAACATGTTTGCTTTTCACCATCTTTAGTGAGAACCTGTCTGTCTCGTTGGGTTCATTGGTCATCGTTAGAGGCGTGGTCATCCTAGAGGTTTTTACATGATACACTACTACGTGAACGTACTCTATTTTGTACGATGTTTATGTTTGCTAGTATTTATATTGTTGTTGTCAACATTTTTTCGCGTAATTTGCAATCATTTTGCATATATTTTTCTCTTCAAATTATATAACTATACTATTTTGAACCGGCATTTGATTACTTAATGGGTACACCCCCGGTTTTTTTGATATAACTCAACCTTTGCGTCATCTTCAGATAGGAATTGTGCGTCTCGCTGTGTTTGACGACTATCACTAGCGTAGTTATGGTATTCTTTGGTCAGTGGTGTTATTATTCATTTACGTGGTATCTTATTATTTGTGTGTCATTAGACTGTATCTTCGGTATATAGACTTTTTGTGGTATGTATATATGAATTGGTTTGTACATTAATTAGAAGTTTGTTCGTAAATATATATTCTCCATTACTCTGAGTGTGTGTATGTGTGTGTGTGTGTGTGTGAGTGTGTGGGCACACACAACACGTTGCACAAGATTGACACATCTGCACAGAAGACAAACGGTTTGAGCCCTGAAGATGATCTCGATAAAGATCGAAACGTTGGCACGATAAAGAAAGTGTCTTTCTAAAGCCACTTCACACCAGACCGCATCTCTCGATCTCCAAATAATTACATTTAGTTTTGTCCTTTTTTCATATGTTACAAAACTTTTAAATATATATAACTGACCCTGAACAAGCGCCTGAAAGATAGAAATACTCTAAAACAACCAAAATGTCATTAAATGATGTCCAAACAAAAACAAATAGTATCAAGAGATCTAAGTCTAGTTGGTGTATTATTGAAATATACAGCAAAACATATCGTACTTACTACTTCTTACAGGAATGGTTAAAAGGTCGATAATAGCCGTACAAATACAGTTTTTCTCTACCCTGGTTAACTCAAAAGATAAAATTACTTTTAATAAAAGTTGTTTATTGAGAAAACGAAACACCTTAAAGAGGCATCATGTTCTTTTATAGATTATATTAAAGAAAACCAATCTGATCAAAGGCGATTATTTCATTATGTTTATAAAGAGATTGTAACGGCGCGTTTGTAATTTTACAAACTTGGGCATAGCAAGGGTTGAAAACCTTGGCTTGTTTATGAAAACATCAACTTTCTTTCAATCAAATTGGAAAGTGTAAAACAATTAATTAACCCAGGGTAAAATCCGAAGTGGATTCAAATTACACGAGATAGTGAAATAGACACACCAACGTATAGCATTTCAAAAGGAAATCCTGAAGGGGCATCGGTGGCCTCAAGGTTTAGTCTTTGACACGGCGCTCATCGCTGTAAGGTAAAGGTCCCGAGTTCGAAGCCGAAATATTTACAAATGGGCTTTTTTGCAAAATCACCGGCACCCTGAGAGTTTATATAACCTCTGCTGTTACGAACCCTAGTAAAAAAAAGTAAGTCCTCAGAGGTCTGTCCTTGGTTCTCTCTTCAGGAACACTAATAGGCTAACTGAGAAAGGGGTAAATTCGCTGTCCTTCTGATGACTTAGTCGTGTTGATAGGGGGAGAAACAAGATTGAGATTATTGCACCAAATCGAAAAATTTGTAAACGTTGCCTCAAACTGGTGTGATGAAAATAATTTATAAATTGATACAGAAAAATTCAAAACCCTAATATTAAAAAGCAGGAACAGAACTGGAAATAGTGTTCAACTAATGGGCAAATTAATCAGGGCGAGTAACCAAATAAGATAGTTAGGTATAGAAATAGAAAAGCTCAGTGTTACGATGCTTCTAAAAAGACTGAGAGAAAAAATAAGAGACGTACGCTACTCACCATCATTGCCAATCTACATGTGCATTAAGTTCAAAGGCCTTATGCTCCTACCTAACAAAGTGTTTTTCTTCCCATTGCAACTTTGGCGGAGCAGCGTGGGCTCATACGCTGCGAAACAAAAAGGAAAAGCTATTTTTTAACACAGCCAAAGGTTCGCATTTTCCACCTAACTATAAATCTGATTCTGCAGATAAAAAGGCACTGCTACGGGGAAAAACCCCATCAGCGACTAAGCCCTGAGAATCCATACGGGGGAAAGCAAACGGTTTCTGGACAGATGGGTAGAGAAAATAAATGGCAAAAAGGAGGAAAATTAGCGTTAAAGGCAGGCTAACCTTTCAACTATCGGTTCGAGATCGAACCCAAGCAAAATGGATCCTCCCCGATTACTGGACCAACCAAACTGTCGCAGGGCACAAAAACTTGCTGATTAAGGAGCCGCAACCCCCTGTGTGGAGTCCGAGAGGATGTTGAGCATAAGATCGTTTTGTGCAAGAAGTTTGAGCAAGAGCGAGACGTATCCAAGAAAAGAACCCTCGAGAAAGTAGCCACCCTCAACGACCTAGTCCAAACATATCACCTCTACCACTTTAAAAAAAATTATTAAAATGGCAATAATTCGTTAGGAAATTTTATATCTGGCGGTTTTCCTCTTGGCTTAATCAGACAATGTAAAATTTTAATATATATCTGCAAATAGTTTATTAGCCCTATTAGAAATTACTGCGAAAGGATAAAACCAACTAACCTGAGAGATCCTTTAAATTAGAGTGAATATGTTTAAAGATTTATATTACCCCTTAGTAAATCCATTGTATTTATTGGTCTAGATTAATTGATCTTTTCATGTGACGTTTTGATTGAGATAAAAAAGTGAGTGTCACGAGCGGGATTCGAACTCATGACCTTCGGCTCTGTAGTCCGCTGTTGTAACCACTTGATCTATCGTGACTTCGATCCACTCGGACACCAACTCCCCATCTCAACCCTCTTCAATCTTGCAAAATTTTTCCCCTTTATCGGTTACCTTCCTTTGGCCTCCCTTTATATGTGGGATCAAATGAAACTTAGGAAATTAAATCCTACTCATGTAACTTTAGCATGCCAAGTAGCCGTTTGTTCCGCCGGTATGGAGTCTCTCTCCCTTATCCCTGTGGGGTGTCAGAGGAGGAGGGAGGGTAATAAAGAAAGTGAACAGAAGAGTTTTTCAGCTTAAAATCTTAAAAAGTACAAATGCATCTCGAGAATGGTTTTTATATACGATGATATCATTTTGGTTAAATTTCAACTATCATGTAGATGGGGTTTATCAACAAAGGGCTTCAAATTAATAAAATTATGCAATAACCGTCAGCCGGCCTAGATTCGAGTTTTCAAATTCCCATGCTTCCACTTGTATTCGTCCAAGGACACGGCTTAAGTGCTGGTTGAGTTTTATTTAAGCACTTTTTGGAGATCAAGTTCAAGGAAACACAAGAGGGCGAGATGCTGAGTCTTATAATTTCCCTCTCCAAGCCCCCTCAAAGAACCTAAAAGAACAATCGACTCGAGAAGACCAAAGAGTGGTTAGTGGATAAAGCTAAATGCTTTTGTAAGGCAGGATGTGGGTGCCTCGTTCATTGTAAGCCGCCGGTTCCTACGCGCACGCACCCCCCCCCCCCCGAACACACTATTAAGATGCTTATCGTTCCTCTGGAAAGAAATTAATTAAAGAAATTTTCTTATGTTGTAAATATTTTTAACGTGTAGTATTTTTATATTCACCGTGACTTTGTAATCCTATTATTGCTACAAGTTTTCCCTGATTTTTAACGGGTTGTTCGGAAAATAATACAATTTTATGGTTATACAATAAAACAATTACATGAATGATATTAAACATTTTATTCATTAACATGACATCCATTACTCTCATTACACTTCTCCCAACGTAATGGAAACTTTTCTGTATCCTCCGAATAGAATTGTGAGCTTTTATTATTGACGAGTTCTTTAAACGCATTTTCTAACGACGTTTGATCGGTTGATCTTTTTATACTGTGAAACGTTGTCCTGGTGTGAAAAAATGGTAGTCGGTAGGCAGGAGGTCTTGATAATGGAGAGGATGAGGCAGAATGTCATAACCAAGATGTACCAATTTTCATGTTATCGTATGTAAGAAATGCGGTTGACCAAAGATGGCTTCAATGATGCTAATTTCTGGTGCATTACTTCAATTTGAAAGCACTACATTTCGGCATTGATTGTTTCGCCAGTATTCAAGAAGCTGTACTAAATCAGCACAAATGAAGTCCACCGAAGAGTCACCATCACGTTTTTTTTGACCAGTCGGGGAGTTTTTGAAAATGTGGTAGTGCTTTTCCTTTGTTGAGCCACTGTCAAGAAAGTCTGCTGTTATCGCACAGGATCCACTTTTCATAGCAAGTAACAATTCTATACAGAAAAGGTTCGTTCCTGTTTCGGCGAAGGAGTGAAACGCATCATTCAACGGTTATTTTTTTCGTTTAATGCAAGAGCAACACAACTTACGAGTTTTTTCACAGTTCCAAATGCCTTGAGGTGGGCAGCGAAGGTCGATTTGCTAACCGAAAGATTCTTTGAAAGTTATCGAACAGTGGTTTTAGAATTTCCTTCAACCAAAGCTCGCAGAACACCATCATTTAAGGATGACATCATTCCACGACATGCTTTCTATCCCTCTCGAAAATTTTTAAACTCTCTCGACCGTGCTCTCACTCACACTGTTTTCATTAATGTTTCTGGCCTTTTGAGCACTGAGGAAATAGAATGGATCTAATAATTTAAAGTGAAGTTAGCGATAATATTTTCGAGTATGTTAAAGGGCTTGTCACGTGTTCTATTTGCTGACTAACATCCAAATTAAATAGATTTTTTTTGAGAAATTTTAATTTTCTATTAGGATTTAAACAGTTTCGTAGATTTGAATTCGACTCGAGTTCACAAAGTCGTTAAATTAATTCCCCGCCTGGGTTGTTATTGCCTAACTGAAGAGTTCGAGCGCTATAAAGTCGTGAAGACATTTTACGGCGGTTTGGTGTGAATTTTTAAAGACTGGTCGCATTGCATGTAGACGTTGTTTTAAAGAGGCGCATAATATACTGGCAAACTTTCAAACCCTAAGAAGCTCCGAAATCGAAATTTACATACCCTGAGAGCTAACCGTGAACTTTGCACTCTTTGAATGCTGGTTTTTCTACGTTTTCCCTTTAGAAACTGTAGATTGCTTTGACAAATTTACACCTTTAATGTTTTAAAATCAAACTGATTTCCGATTTGAAGTTAATAAAAAAAAATATTATTGTACATCAATACACGTTGAACAAATAACGTATGTAGAAAATTATATACAAATTTGGACAGATCTATCCGACAAGAAGCCAGCCAGTGCTGGAACTCTTTATTGTTAAATTGGTAATAAGTTTAATACACAAGGTCACTTGGTCAATGTCGTTTTTATGCGGGTAGTTTAGAGTTAGAATTGTGAATACCTGTTTCGATCAAATCCTTCAGGAACACAATTTTTAAATCTTTATGAATCGTTTGATTGGTTAAAAAGCAAGCGTTGAGGATACGAGGAAGAACTGGATTCGTTTGATGGTGGATGATGATGATGAAAAGGGACTAGGAAGTGTGGGTTAAAGTTTCGTGCAGCCTTCTGGCTTATTGTACGTTCCTAAGTTGTTTTGTCGATTGAATCCTTCTTTCAACGAGTACTAGGTCATTGAATGTCGTTGCTACAATGCTACAGTTCCTGTCTCCGGGTTTTCTTTTTATCCCGAGTTATGTCTCCATTCAATGGTTGCTCCTCATCGAATATGATCTGGGTGGCTGGTTTTACTCGTCATTGCATAATCTACAGACGGGATCATCATTGAATATACCTATGATTTGTACATGTTTTATCAGATTCCAGTGACCGAGTTCCAGTCTTCGAGTTCTTTCTAATGATTGCAGCTAGTTTGCCCGTTTCGGTGAGTGTTGTTTTAGCATTAGATTTAGGATTAGAGTACGTAGATTAGAGCGCGGTGTCATTGGTGATTTGTGATGTAGAGGGTCGGATCTAGGACACCTTCTTGCGGAACGCCAGCTTTGAGTGGTGTGATGGGCAGTTCTATTCGATGGAATACTGAAGCGCCTAGCGGAGTCGGGAATACTTCCTAAAGCCGACGTTGATGACCTAGCACGGAAACTGGAATTATCACCCCCCCTTGGTATTATTGAAGGGTGAGTTGATTACCGCTAGCCACTTATTATACGCTTACGTGGTCATACAGTAAAGGCATCACCTGGCGTGCTATATGGAGCGCCAACTTGGACAAAGAGACTATTTGCTGCATAACGGAAGACGCTTTAGCGCGAACACCGTAACACGTCCATAACGAATAGTATCCACAGATGCCCTAGATGTGATAGCAGGACGTCCCCTGTGAGCGTACAGGCAATGCTCCTTAGCACTAAATGGGAATTGGCGAATAGGAAAGCTCCGTGCATCCCAGTTACTAAAACAGAAGATTGGGCGAATGGCAGCGTAGATGGCACAACTGGCACAACTCACAACAAAGGTGTCATATCACGAAATTTTCCCGAGCATCGCAGGAAGACGGAAATTAGGTCACGTGAAACCTGACCATTTTATTTCCCGACTGCGGTCTTGACATGGGGATACATTGCCGGCGTCTCATTCGACGTAAAAAGGGCACCATGTGGTGCTGGCCTTCGTGGTTCGCCGGTGTGTCGAACTCGACCTTTGTGGGCTACCAGCCTCCTCCACTTGAACATCCCATCCTGGACACAGCAAAATAAAACTGTGACAATGTGCTCGCCAACTGGAATAGATATGCTACCGTCTAATAGACATAAGAAAAATCATAGCTTCATGTTCCAAAAAGCTGAACAGCAACGCAAGCCAAGAAGCTGCGGAGAGTCAGATATCGCTTAGGAGGTGCAAAACAAAACATTAACATTAATCATAATTTGGGATATTTTTTTAATTGTTGCTTTGGGCACTGATAGTGTCTAAAGAACTTGGAAAAAAATGACGACTTTTATACTGGTGAATTTTTAATGCTTCCAGCGACGCCTCAGAGATTTTTTTGTCATTACCGTGACAGACTTCGCATTCTTCATTTGGTAGATAAACGTGAATTTTTTTTTTTTTTTTGGGGGGGGGGGTGTTTAGAACAGAGAAGTGATGGACAAACATTTATTAAAACTGTTTAAAAACTCTCGGAAAGATGAGTTGAAAATAACTTAAATCGATTATGTCCGGATACCATATGTGTTCATCCTCGAACGAATTTTCTACCAAAACATCATCAGAGACTTGAATTTATCAATGGACAGATATGATTACGAATCTATGCCAATCAGTTTAGCATAATCGCAAGAATCTTAACCACATATTCGTGGTTCCGTGTGTTCGAAGATAGTTGCATAACGGTGACTTTTGAAAGCCTCTACTGTGGCCTATAAACCGCAAGCGGTAGCTTAAGAATCTTGGCTTTCTCTCGCTTGTAATTACACTCATGTTTAATTAAGCATCATCGAATATTGATCAGGGTCCTGAAGTCTCATCATGAAAACAGATCTAATGTATCCTTGTCCAACCGACAATACTGTCAGATCCTTGACCTTATATTAACATTTTCATTATAGGAGACAAAATTATACATACAGTTGAGTTGAAAGGTCAATGTGACGAGATGGACTTGAACCTGTGACTATAAATAGTTTCACGCTGTACCGCTCGGTCTCCGGACACCAGTTTCCCATCTTAACCTTCAACCTATTTAAAATGATCATTCTTTATTAAAATATAATTACATACCAATAAATTGACACCTTTTTCGAAATAGGTTTATGAGAAGTCATGACATTTGTGATTCTAACAAGGGTCTGAAATGGCACGCAAATAGTTTTCTTTTATCCAGAATGGTTAATGAATAATGATATTATTCTTTCGTTTTTGAGGTTAAAGCACTTTTTTTTAAAAACAAACAACGTTTTTTCAGGTACTAAGACTGAAATTGTAGACAACGCACCGAATTCGCGTAAATCGTGTCATCAGTGGTTGCCCAGGAACTATTGTATAACTTATATTGAGGACATTGAAAGAAAAACTCATAGAGCAACATACATTAATGCTCTTTATGACAACTGGTAAACCAATTAAATGTAAGTAGATAGACTTGAAGGTAAATTCTGCCAATCGCTCTTAAGTAAGCTCGAACTTCGTGGTCTGATTGAGCAATTAACTTTTGCCAATTAATTAATCTTTATGAAAGGTATTGATCGAGATAAAAAAGACATTTCCAGAGGTGAAGAAATGGGAAGTTGGTGCCCGAGCGCACGGACGTCACCATAGCTGAAGTGGTAGAGCATCGGCGTATTTAGCCGAACGTCCTGGGTTCGAATCCTGCTTGCGACACTAACTTTTTTTGTCTCGACCAATACTTTTTATAATGATTGATTGATAATTTTTAAAGATGTACACACGAACGTTGCTCTTGAGTAATCTCGAACTTCGCATCTTCTTTTTTCCAAAGTATTTCATGGTATGAAGTACACAAGAACGGAACTTCTGCCAGTCCTTCTTAAGGACAAACGAAAATATCTTCTGCCAGTCGCTCCTAATTAAGTTCGAAATGCCCATCTTCTTATTTTTAAAGTATTTCATAGTTTTTTAACTTTAAGAAGTATGCACGAATGTAACTTCTGCCAGTCGCTCTTAAGTAAGCTCGAACTTTTCAAATCTTCTTTTCAAAATATTTTATAGATTTGAAGAAGAACGCACGAACGGAATTTTTTATTTTTTCTCGCCATCCATAAATACGCAGGAACGTCGAACTCCATACATTGATTCTATTTAATCGAGTTTTCTTCAATAAATTTATTCGACACCCGGCACTTATTTTGAACTTAAGCTCGAGCCTAGAATGTAGAAATGTAATAATACTCCCTCTGAAAAGGAAAATAATGTAGTAGAGCATAGTGAATAATGATTTCCGTAAATTCAGTGTATCTCTTCCTATCGCACAGGAGGTTTGAAGTTTAGACAGCAACACATTTTGTTAAAGATCAAACAGCGGTAACACATAGATATATCCAACGGGAAACTGAATTAACCGGACGATTTCGGGTAAAACAAAATTATGGGAATACCAAGTGGTGAACTATCGCGCCGATATGTCAAAATTAGTGCTTTGGGACGTGTCACTTCAACGGCCGCTACAGTTACAATCGATTGACAATTATTGAAGTTAAATAAATTACCGAATGGCATTCTGTCGGGAAGAAGACTGGGAAAGCAGGAGTAACGAGTTGTTTTTGCGTATGGGTCTAGTCTATGATTCCTGTCAAGTACATTTGTCTATAATGGACAATACGGACGTGATCGGTGTTTAAACCGACCTACTCATTTCTACGATCAGAACTGAACAGAAACTGGCTTCGTGCTGTAATTATGAAATTAAGGCCTCATTATAATATAATATAACAATTTAGATACTTAGAAAGAGTTATGAGAAGTAGTTGTTCTCAGGAACATTCCTGTATATTGCCATGCTATGAAAACACAGCCAATGCCAATCGAGTACCGGATTAAGGAGCGAGGAGGTCTCGAGGCCATAGTCGATGAAGTGTGGGTGTGAAACGTTTGGAATCGGGAACGGATCAGTTCATTTTCAGCAGGAATGTCAAGTGTGGGTAGTGATGTAGAAGGGTATAAGGGATTGGGATAAGAAAGGCGCCTACAATTCCTACTGTAACTCGATTTGAATAGATATATTGTGCTCCTCTGCTATTTTTAACTCAATGGCCAGCTTCAGGCCTCCACAGCTTTGCCAGCGGTCACTTGGTGTAGGATCTTGCTTGTGGTTTTTCTTGTCCTAGTTGCAAGAACCTGCACCTGAATAGATCTTGAAAGAAAAATAAAATCTGTTCTGCGGTACACTGTGATCCGGTGAATGTGCTTTCTTAAGTGCCTGTAACCCGCATCCTCGTTTGGTAGACTTCCAGCAATTGTTTTGTAAATTTTGAGGATGGCCTTTCTTTGAATCTCTTCGCGTGGTCTGATACCTGTGGTATTGTTCCATCATGGGTCGGACTCATTACCGATCCATTTTAAGATGTATCCTCTTTTGTGGCATGGAGACCACGTTGGCTCCCCTTTTGGCTAACACCTCCATGGTTACCTCCATGCCACGAATGTCATTAGTGTCGCTGACCTCCGTCAGGGCCTCTATGCCTTTCCAAACACTTTTTGCTTTCGCCTCGCACGAGAGAAAATGGCTATCATCCGGGAATGGCTAGGAATCTACCTCGCTTATTTCTCTGGTACAACTTTCGTTAGCAGTCTTGCCTACGTTTACCGTCAGTTCGGTCTTGGGGTTGATGGCGTATTAAGGAGGTTCGACGGAATGGAATGATTGGATACACTGGATTTTGGGTAGCTTGGCAGAACACCGCAGTTTCGCTCCGTATGTCTAAAGTTGTCTCAGTACAATCTCGTGTAACGTTAGTTTAGTTTTGACAATCAAGGCGGATTACGGTCCTACGAGTCTTAGTAGATTCTTCTGATGTTCTCTTCAGTCTTCTGATGTTGTCCGAAAAACAATAGTTTATACAATGAATTTAAAAAAAAAAAATAATCATTTCGGAATAACAAGCTTACATCTCCGACCGATTCGGACGGTTTTCTGTATCATTAAAAACATATAATAAATCGCTTTGGGTGGTGGTAAAAACCTCCTATCTTACCGCAAAATATTTACCCTGCTTCGCCAGATCGATGGCAGTTGGGTCAAATCCGTCGACGACAAAGTGATAAGACTTTTTTTTTCAATCTAATTGTACACTGTATACACGCGTCGTTGATGTGTGGCACCCATTTTTGAATCAGTCTTTGATGCCCAAGGTGTTCTTAGAGGCATCTTTGGCATAAGTGAAATGATAAAGTGAGCAGCATAAAAATGATATTACCACGAATTGAGTTTTCAGGTTCATATTAAAAACAATGAAGATCTCATCTGAAATAAAAATTGGACATCTTTCAAATAAAAGAATTCCTTTACACATTCTCATTTTCTCAGTCGCCTTAAGCGGAGGAAGAAGTGTATCAGCTGGAACACGGGGGAAACTCCTTTCATTATTTATTAGCCGGAGACTTAATGAGCCAAGTACTAAAACTTGTCTTAATTATTTCTCAGGTGCATCACTTTCTAAGTACATTGTTGAATTTCATTATCATGTGAAATGTCGATAATTACCGAACTTTATTAGCCTTATGCATTATAAGTATTACCATTATAGGTTTGAATGATCAAAGAATTACGAAGTCTAATTTTAAGCATTAATATGCTATAATACATAACTCGCAAATGTATGAAATCTTTTATCCTTTTCTACATTTGTTTCTGTCAAACAGACAAAAAGCTATAGTTGTACAAATTTTCAATTTTAATAACCATCGCAATACGAGAATGTTGCATTACGTACTTAATTGGTCCCTCCCCCCCTTCACTTTCTACTTCACAGTCCGTTTGCCTCAATAACTCAAATAATAAATTCATTCTTTACATAAAAGCAATAAACATAACTAACGAAAGCATTTAATTTCATTTTCCAAGAATCCGTTTTATTCCAGCAGGTACAAAGGCCGAAGTAATAAAATATCTGCACGGAAGGAGATACGATATGCTCTTTTTATATTATTATAACTTTTTGGTGTCGTACCTTATCGAGATATATATAAAAAGGCACATTGGCCTTAAAAGGAAACGGTTTCCTTCTATACTCAAAAAAATTACACAAAACTAAGTTCTAAAGATTGAAATAGGCACTTATCTTATTTTACTAAAATTTGACTAATCCAAATTTTACCTGAGGGTTCAGACATTAATTTAATTAAATTATTGATTCGATCTTTAATTTCATCGAAAAAATTGCTCCAGTACCGAAATGCTATAATCATCCGTATTTGCTTAACGACCATAATTAACCATATTAATTATGACAATTGATTATACTTTTTATACAAGGTTTTTGGTTGGTATGAAAAATTAGTGTCGCGAGAGGGTCAATCTTTTCAATAAAATAACAGAACGAGAAATTTTAGATTCAGTCAAATTATTTGTACTCACCCAACGTGTTTACACAGAAAACAAACACTTTGAGCGAGGACAAATAATTTGATTCAATCTAAAATTTCTAGCAATGTGTAAATTCTTTTTTTTTTCACATCCCACATGTATTTGTACACTTTAAATAACGTTTATAAATCCCAGGCCCTTAAGATGATGTAAACAAAGATCGAAACGTTGGCACGATAAAGTCAATGATTTTCTAAATCTTACGTCACATCAGACCGCATCTCACGAGCTCAAAATATCAATATAAAACAAAGTAGTTTAAATCTATCTTTCTAATGTGAGGGTCAAAAACGTATTACAATAAACATAATTAACATGGTTCTCATAAATAGGTAAGAAGAATAATATGTTAAATCAATTAATTATTCTGTTTATCTAATGTCTTGGTTGAGAAGAAAATAATAATTAATATGACCAATGACTCTCAACACCATACGCAAGAATGGTGCATTTAGAAAACAAACACTTTGAGCCCTGAAGATGATCCCAATAAAGATCAAAACGTTGGCACGATAAAGAAAATGTTTTTTCTGAAACCTACATCACACCAGACCGCATCTCACAATTTCTGAATAATATGGCCAGTTATGACCGCTAAACGAATATGGATTACGTTTAGCTGCCTATCGTGTCAACGTTTCGACCTTTATTGAGATCTTCAGAGCTCAGTGTTTGTTTTCTGTGTAGATGTGTTATTCTTCTCCGCATTCTCAGAACGCCACACAAGAATGACACAATTTTGCAGAAAACAAACATTTTAAGCCTTGTAGATGATCTCAACAAAGATCGAAACGTTCGTGTGACCAAGAAGATGTTTTTCTAAAACCCACGTCACACCAGACCGCGTCTCACGATCTCCGAATAATCCGTGAATGACGGTCACCAAACCCCACACATCGCTGCATAATTTTTATTAGAAATAAGTGACTAGATGAATTGTTGTGCTTGCTCTCTGAAGAAGTCCTTTCAAGTAATCTGTCAGTTATTGCATCCAATTACCATGGGATCGGGGTATGGTAGTTGATCATCCTTCTCAATTACATTTCTGTATCAGTTAAACAGATGTGTTTACGCCTAGAGATTATTATTTTTTTTGTTTTTAAATGGTCTGT
>CM077100.1:4379831-4438547 GCA_039619505.1 Cimex hemipterus
GGTAAGGAGCGTTGTTTCCAATCAAGGTAAACCCCTTCTTCCAACAAGATGCAAATATCTCGTCCATTTTTTTGTTGTTAATGAAAATAAATCATCAACATATTTTTATATTAAAGAAAAAGTTAAAGCTATTAAATCTAGATGGTAGTTCATCATTACAAGGAGAATTACATTGAATTTGAGAAAATGCGAACATAAAAAATGCTACAAAAAATTGTACGAAACGTTTAAACATTAAAAACGCAGTCCCTGAAAAGTTTGGTTTTTGACTTATCAAGTTTTAACCCGAGGGTGCGGAATTATACTCCGGAAACTCTATATTTTCCATTAGCGGCGAGACGGTCATTGGTTGGGTCGGTCGGTACTGATTGGAATAAACTATTTTGCAGTACGAATCTTCTCTCAATCAGATTCATCTGAATGGTAACGAATCTTGTCCCATTTGTGGAGAAAACAATTTCCCTGATTGACCCAACGAGTCACAGCTCAGCAATGGCCACAACCACATCGGCGATTCGTTCTGAAAATAAAGGCAAAAGCTTCCAAACAATAATTAACGTTAATCAGTCAACACGGTTCAAACAACATTTTCATCATATAAATATTAGCTAAATGGTAATTTAGATTAGTCGTCATATTCTACCAGGGCTTTTTTTTAGCTTACAATACATTGCCTTTGTGAACATGCGATTTCATACTTTATTCAATCCACGTAAAACCCTGTAATATTACATGCATACAGGGAAGATTGACCAGTGACCAAGCTGAAAAGCGTTGGGCAATTTTGAAATGAAACCGGGTAATTCTTGATCAAACACGTTGCACGAGCTGGGATTTTATATACCTGATTTTTAAAGTGAAGCGATGTACCTACTAGTGATTAGTTCTGGAAGATTTGTAACGATTTTTCTGTCCATCATTTTACCAACTGAAAACCCGAGTAAGTATAATACATATAAATTGTCATAAAAAAACAGTGGTTTTTAGTAATTTTCCAAGTGATGAAACTAAATCTGAAGGTCTTAACCACTTAATTTTGACTGTCGAATCAAGTAGAAAATAATTATTAACTTCTTTAATCTGTTGCATTAGTTAACTTCTTAGCAAAACAAATATGTTTTTTTATTACTAACAGATTAGTTTGAAATATTTTCTTTCGCAGTTGCCACGAATAACCATCACGAACTGTTGTAATGTTTCGAATTGTGGGTTTTTAACTGAATTCACTCGTCAGTTATTTGCTGAAATAACGTCAATAAAATATTATTAACTCAATAATCTGACTCATTACCGAAGCACTAAAACGATTCTGCAAAACCGACGAGAATAGGAGCAGGATGGGACAGAAACAAATTCTCAGGATACAGCTATCTATTTCTTACACTATGTTTGGTTCCTGAGAGAAAAGTGAAATGTCTTGTGGTCATAATTCTTTTATGAAACTTGGGGAGATACAAAACCATGGGAAAAATATCTGTCAAACTGTTATTATTATCGATAAATAGAAACAACAATTATGGATCTGCTACAATCTCTTTCTATGCGAACAATTAGCTCGGAGTTGTATTTCCTATATTGATTATTCAATCGTTATTGATCAGTGAATTTATCACATGATATATTTCAAGACTATACTTCACAAAAAAACTTTTACCCGTTTTAATGTAAAATATGGAATTAAAAACTTACCTTTCCAAATAGTTCTAGATTATGTCCTCAAAACCCCTTCCATCTTTCGAAAACTCCCAAAAATCGAATAGTTTTACCTAAGCACCCAGTGCAACTCTCAGTCCAACTCACTTTGTCCATGGAAAAATGGAAATTTTACACGAGTCACCTTAAACCTAACAAACCACTTTCCAAATCCCCCCTACTGTCCCTACTTTACTGCCGATTTTTTGTAAACTCATTGAAAAACACCATATCCATGTAAACGACTAAAATCATTCCGGAACATCAATTGGTGCACCGCTTAGTCTCGGGAGTCTCGATGTCGAAGAGGACTCAAGGGTATCCTACCCTCGGCACACTTCCTCATCCTTCAAGCCTACCCTGCCGTCAGGTACTCTGACGTATGACTCGGATCCGTAATATATACATCCTCCTTTGCAAAGGGTAGACGTAGGAGTCTCTCTGGGTAGCGACCTAAGCCCGCTATTGTATTCAATGTACACTACTCATATCTCTTCCCATTCCGACACTACTATTCTAACAAACGTTGATGGCACTTTCATTCCATCCTCCAACCCCCACTTAACCATCACAGCTCATCGATCCCTCCAAGGTCCAAAAAATGGCGATTAAACTCAAAATAAAGTCCAAAAACATAACTTCATACCCCTTCCTGGCAAAAAAGTCATCTGCTATCTAGCGCTCTGTCTTGACAAATGGATCACCTGCAATCCCCGGTATAAAAAGGTGGAACTGAACCGATGATACCAATTATTTAAAATGCTACAGCACAGCATATCTAAACTCTTCGCCGACAACAAAAATAAACATATACAATATAACCAATATGGATATTTGGCATGGAACTATGGTGTTCAACTAAGCCCTCCAAACTCAGCCAAATGAAGACGCTACAATCACGAATCCTCAGATCCATCGTCAACGTCCCGTCCCATGTTTCTAACCGTATGACTCATAGTTTATCTTTATAAAAGGGGTCGCAAAATATAGCTGACGACATCCAGAGTTCTCGCCCTAGGCTGGCAAAACCCGAGGTAATAGATTTTCGAGTTCTGACGGTTGTTGACTAGTGGGCAGGCTGCGAGAAGTCATAGGTTAAGATCTGAGCTCAGTAATCAATCATTAATTAATTACTACTAATTATCACTTATTATTCTCTTATAGACTGTATTATATTAGTTAACGATTTCAAATATTTAACGTAATCCACTGAAGCTAAGGTAGGACTGAATGGAATCATAGAGATCGATGAAATACAGTATACGGCCAAAGTTGGACCCTACGGGAACCCCCGAAACAAAGTTATATCGCAGGAAAATCCATGTAGGGTATTGTTTTTTATATTTCTCCGTTAAATTTTATAATTAATTTTATTAGTATCGTGGTCTGCTTGACCAAATAAATCCTTTTCACTTAATTAAGGTTTTGCTTGAGACAAAAAAGTCAGCGTCACGAGCGGGATTCGAACTCACGATGTTCGGCTAGATACGCCGCTGCTCTAACCGCTTGAGCTATCGTGACTTCGATCCACTCGGACACCAACTTTCCATCTCAACCCCACCTTTTGAAATTTCCCTCCTGTTATTAAACCTTAATTAATTGATAAGAATTTATTTAGTCAAGCTGACCACGAAACATAATAAAATGTAATAAGCAAAATGAAGTATACTTCACTAAAGCTCTCCGTGGCCATTTCACTTGTCGCTGAGGATTTTAAAAATGCCAAAAAGGAGGGAAAGTTCAAAAGGTGGGGTAGAGATGGGAAGCTAATGTCCAAGTGGATGGAAGTCACGATAACTCAACTGGTAGAGCAGCGGTGTATTGAGCCGAAAGTCGTGGGTTCGAATCCCGCTTGTGACACTGAAGTTTTTATCTCAACCAAAACCTTAAATAATTGAAAATAATTTATAACTAATATTTTTAATTTTATATTGATATTAACAACAATATTAATTAAATTCAGGGCATTAAATTTTATTGATCTAAAGTTGCAATAGCATTAATTTGTAATATCCTATTGAGCTGAAATTAGACGCGTTTTCTACTATGTTGTATGACTAATTAATATGTAAGATTAGTAAGGATGATTTTGGTCAATATCAAAAATTGCACCTTCTCTCAATGTATACTATCCACAGTAACAAATGAATTAATTATTGAAGGTAATGGAGGGCCATAAAGGGTCATAAAAAGCTCCGTCTTATTTGAAACGTAATAACAGAAGTTTGTGAGTTGAGACCAGATGAGTAATGTATAAAAGAATGTGGTTTAGTCTCGAACTATGAATTTTCCGAGTAAGAAAAGGTGGACGATTCCAGCTGACCCGCAGCAAGCAGAGCGTGAAGGTTCAGAAAAAGAATTATTACCTGCAGCGAAAGGTGGATTTAATGGTGTGACTCTTACACCCGGAGGAAATAGATAAACTAAAAATAGAGTCTGCCAGCTCTTTGGGCCGAAAATTATTCTCAAAATAATACTATAAGACGCAGAATCTAACTGTAATAAAAGTAATGTATAAATAATTAAAGACTTTACTTAAAACTCCTATTATAAAAGTTAAGCTTTCCGTTTGAATTTAGCTTATTTTTACGAAATATCTCATACAGCTCTTGTTCCGTTTCCGGAGCGGCAAAACAAAGTATATTGCAAATTCCGTTTATGTTGCTTGATAGAACAGCTCATCTATTCAGCCGAGATTATGTTGTAACGATTAACGCAACTTTCGGATCCCAAATATTGAAAGGATCTTGCAATTAAATTTAAGACTCTTTCCCAACATCACTGGCCTCTGAAGGTTTTTAACTACGTTAATTTCAACAGCCTTTCATCTTAGTACGCCCTGATTGACTTATGTTAAATTCCTTTTAAGTTAAGACATCCAATGAGTTTTACTTCTCCTGAGCTCTTTATAAAATAAAAAAAAATCTCTAATTGCAAACCGAAAGGGATATAATTTAGTAACGTTCACCGCTTAAAATCAGGCCATTAAAATGTAAATGTATGCATTTTGGAGGGAATCGAATCAACCCCGGTGATGCGAGAATGGAGTTTTACTCGGCGTCATCAGCTACGAAAATGAAAGGATTTTTGTTTAAATAACGATTGGTCGTATGATGGCAACGCCTCATAGTTGTGCATTTACACACACCAACTCACAAAAAGATAAATTAATTTAAGACATATTCTGATATGAGCATATAAACTGGTCACAATATAAAGCCGTTCCGGTATCGCTTCACATGGGAATGCCATAGGAAAGTCTTTTGAACGAGAGCATGGCAAGACGGAATCGTTGGAACAATTTCAATCAGCGAAACAATCTTGTCACCAACTTTATTTGTATGACGGTGAACCACAAACTTCTACAGCATGGACAGTTTTAATAATAATAGTGTATATTACAATTATTTAAGGTCTTTTAGTTGGAATAAATTTAATGAATTAAAATGAAGTGTACTTCACTAAAGCTCTCCGTGGCCATTTCATTTGTCGCCGGGAATCCGATCCGTTTGCACGACATTTGAAAATTGGCAAAAAGGAGGGCAAATCCAAAAGGCGTGTAAAAAGGTAAGTTAGTGTTAGCTCAAGTGGTAGAGCAGCGGCGTATCTCGCCGAAGATTGTGGGTTCGAAACCAGCTCGTGACATTGACTTTATTATCTCTACTAAAAACATTAATTAATTGTAATTTTTAATTGTTCAAGCGGACCACGAAGTTAGTGAATTTAATAATAATGATAATATTAATATTTAATGTTTTTCAAATATAATTCGTTACTAGGATAACATATATTCTCATGGAGTGGTCAAAAATCCACTTAGAAATGAAAAAGTTAACATTCTTGATATTCTACAAAGGATTGACTTCTCGCTCAAAATTAAACTAAACATACGAAAACCGTTTTATGTAATTGACGGAAAAAACATTGTAACATGGATATTTAATCTATTCCAAACAATAATCTAAACCTTAACTCAACCTAACCTAACCAGCTTCTCAACCTTCTTACAGAATAACCCGAACTGTCACCTCAGCCGTCTCTAACCCTAACACCAATCTTTCAATCTAACCTTAACCATACCAAACATGACCTAACCTATTGTTATTATTATTATATTTCAAAGCTAATTCTAACTGTAAACCAGATTGTCACCTAACCCATATTTCGCGAATCCTAATTGTTCTTAAACGTAAACCTAAACCTATCATAACCCTAACCTAACCTAAACCTGACATAACCTAATACATCCAAACCCAACCCACGTGCACTCCCTGACTCCCCGTCAACGTGAAATCGATGCCGTGTAAAAGTACCTATTCAGCAAAAATTTGTTGACCAAAAACATACCTGGTAAAATCTTTTAGATAATATTAATCCATATATGTATTTAGTAGCCAGAATATACATTAATTATGCTTTTTATCTCAGTCAAAAGTTTAAAGATGATTTTTAAGCAAGCTGTAAGATTTCTTCTTAAGACATGTTGTAGTTTGGTTGATATTCTACCATCTTCAGCAGTTAGTTTCTGAGTTATTTTGTCAAATGTGTACTATTTGTAAACCAAACTCCAGATCGAATAAACAATTTTTATAATGTTTTTGCCTAGTGTTTTTCTCCTATTATCCGTTCATCATAGGAAATACGTCTGAGAGAAGAATACATACCAGATTAGGATGTTGATTTATTTTCTTTTATTGGGTCTTGTCCCACATACCTGTGCTCACATTGTTTTCTATGGAGCCTTTTCTTTGTATTACTGAATTAACTTTGTGTTTTAAACTTAAACAAACGAAATGCAGGGGCACTCGTAACAAATTATTTAATGTAATTTTCCCTCCTTTTTGCCATTTTTCAAGTTGGTGTCCGAGTAGATCTTGGTCAGGATAGCTCAAGTGGTAGAGCAGCGGGGTATCTAGCAGAATATCGTGGGTTCGATTCCCCCTCGTGCCATTGACCTTTTTATCTGAACTAAAACCTTAATTAATTGTAATATATTAGTTGATCAAGTGGACGACGAAACTAGTGAACACAGACAAAACGTTGATTCGTGTTGTTCGCAAAATGGGGAGATAAGGATCAGATGCTGTTCCATCACCAAGAAACTGGCAGGTAATTTCGACGAGGAGCTAATTATTTTTACTGTGCGTTCGCGAAAATCCGAATTCCTCTCTTCGAAATGTTGGAAGGGTTTTAATCAAAATAAAAAAAAATTAAATTAGAAATGCACCCCGGACTTACAAACTTATAATTTTAAGTCGTATCGCTCTCATCTTTTCCAGGGACTTAAGTACTCTGATTATGGCAGGCGTCTAAAGTTCATTTCAGAAATTTCGATTTGGGGGGATGAAGAAAACGTTCTTCCGTCCAACTTCGCCTCTAATTTCATACTAAATCATTAGAATTTTTGAACGTGGGCAGAGGAAAATCCGAGAATTTCGTGTGTGCCTCCGCCAATCATAACACATCAATCTCAGTTGAAGGAGTGCGGCAAAAGACAAAAAATGCTTGTCAATCCATCTCCCACGTTTCTATCGCCCTGAGCGTCGGTGAAGAGTGGTTAAAAAGAGCAAATCATTGCATCTTTACGCAAGGCAGGCAGTTCGTACATGAAATGTGATTAATAAATAGCCAACCAAATAACTGTCTTTTTTTCCAAACGTTGTGTCATAACAGTGTCTACGCCAATCATAACCCAGCAACCAAAGGCAAGCAGTTCGAACATGAAATGTGATTAATAAATAGCCAACCAAATCTGTTTCAAACTTTTTGACATAACGTTGTCATTTTTGAATGCTGTACCGGGATGTACAAGGACCAACTTGATATATAGTCGTCTGTTCGGGAATTATATAAAACCTGCCAACTTGGAATAGTAATTTAACTGAAGTTTTGAAATACGCATTTACAGTCGACCCACATTTGAATGGGTAGTAAAGTCAACAGGTTAATGGGTGTAGCGAGTGGATATTTGGTCGGACAATCAATTAATTTTGAAAAGGTGCGAACAAACCTCTTCAGACCTGCTTTTCTTTAATTAAATATTTACTTTCCATTTTCGGTTAGAACCGAAGGACGATAGAAGGCCATAATCGAAACAATTTCATTTCAGCCATGATCGCCAGTTACTTAAGCATTGCCAATCTCTCTCCCCAACGTCCCGGTAAAAATCTTCTTCCGTTTATTACATTTCCAACTGGCTGAAACTTGTTATCGAATCAAAAAATGAGAGAGTGAGTGAGTGAGAGGATTGAATAAATGAATATCATTTTATCTGAAAAGCTCGAAAATTTAGTTCGCGAACGTCCTCTCTTACAATTAACGAAAAAGATAAGAGAGAGAGAGAGAGAGTGAAATTCATTCGGGCCATCTAAAAACGACACCCTGTAAACAATAAGCAATTGTATTGTTTATTCAGACCTTTCATCAGATATACTGCCTTGCCTTCTTTGGTCACCACTTAATTATTTAATTAATGATTCACTTTTCGCGAGGCCTAACTCTCACGATCAACAAATTTATACGGCACATTTACTTTCAATTGTTTCAAACTGTATGATACAACAGAAAAACCCGGTCAGCGCCTTATAAGAAAAAAGACAATTTGCCGACTCTAGAGAAGTAACGGGGAGAAAAGGAAGCCGTCACAAGCGTAATACTTTTTAGATGGTATACACTTTTTTGTACATCAGCGGTAGAATTTCTTTCGGGCCAAGTTCAAAACTATGAAGACATAACTTTCCCTCGGTAAAGAAAGCTTTTTGGAAAACTCTCTGTATTACAGTCACTGCTACTCGGTCCGACTAAGAACGGGTGAATGCGGACATTTTATTGCTGATAAAAGACCCTCAACCTCCTTGGTAACTTGGTTTACTTGAAAGTCGATAGTTTCTATAATACATACTATCAATATACAACTTGGACTATACCTTTTTTTTCAAAAAATGAATCCAAATATTGAAATTTAAAAAAACTTAATAAGTAAAGGGGATATTTAGATATTATATTATGTTAAAACAGTTTGTAAAATAATTTTCAATTGTAACCTCATAAATTATATTTACTATTGCGTCATTGCATTTGAAAATATTGTGTGAGGACAAGGGATGAACCTGTGAGTTGATAGTTTTTTTTTAATTTTTTTTTTTAACGAGGGTTCGCAGTAGCAGAGGTTATATCAACCCTCGGGGTCCAGTGTTACAAAAAAAAAAAATTGTAAGTATGTCGATTTCTAATACAGGCCGCTGGATTCGAACCCGGAACCCTTAGCTTACAGTGATGAGCGCCGTGTCAACCACCAACGCCCCCCACTTTTCTCCTTATTCTCCCAGGTTATCTGTAGTCCCCTACGTATTATGATGCCGGAGGAATCGAACCCATTAATAAAAATAACGTACAGACCGACAGCTGAGGCAAAATGAAGAATTAGGGGGTGGGGGTCATTTTTTGTCGCATCATTCAACGTGGGTGTCTTTAAATCTGACTCGAGGCTTATTTCCTTCGATTAATACGTTAATAGGGGGGATTCGGTGGCCGCAAGGTTTAATCTTTGATACGGCCCTGCATTCGAACTCGACATACTTACAATACAAATGGGCTTTGGGCAAGAAAAAAAAAAATTATCATAATGATTTTGAACATTTTTGGTTTGCTAGCATTGTTACACGTATTTAATTGTTTTGTGCGGGGCCGCGGTAGCCGAGTGGTTAGCGTGAGAGACTCACGGCTAGTAGACCCCGCGGTCGCGGGTTCGATTCCCGCCGTCGGCCCTGGACCTTTTTCACGATACCCTTCCCCCAAAACTCGAATAACGGAATAAATATATACAGCAGTCTGGCTAGATATGCTTAGTTCATGAGGCCATAAAATTAAAAAAAAAATTGTTTTGTTTTACTAGAAAAAATACACTTAAACCTTAATCAAATTATTTTGTGAAGAATTTTTTTAAAGTTTTACATTGTTTATGATTAATGCTTTAATTTGGTTTTGTTTAATTTACTTTCTACCTATTAAAACTAATTTAAAACGAATGGTGCGTCGAAATTGACTAGCCTATTTTTTGGTACGAAACTAAGAAAATAAACTGTGCCGAGTCAAAATTAGAGGCACCCACGTTGATTTTCCAATGGTGCGTCCAAAAATGACTCACCCTGTATATTATTCAGGGCAAGATACTAGACGGCCAACATAAAAAGTGTTAATGAAAATCTTCGACAAAAAGTGGTAGAAATTTGTGTTAAAAGAACCGAGCTGACTTGGAACGTTCAAGGTGGATAACAGTCCACTTGAAACCTCAATCAAAATTAACTATTGTACCACTTGACACTCTTAGACATAGTCTGTATACTCGACACCTCATTAGACGACGGAAATTTTGTGAAATTTGTAGCATTTCTCTCGCATTAAGCTGAAATAACGACCCATTTTAAAATAAGATTACTCACTCACAATTAACGGATTGTATAATCCAATTAAATGAAACGTCATGTTGATACTTGGCGGACATCATAAAGTTGACCATGTATTGGGTTGTCCGGAAAATAATGCAGGATTTTGGTATTAAACAAAAAAAAAGAAACTAGTTACTTTAAAGCAATGTTCTTTAATCAAAATAATTTCCCATACTCTCAATACATTTCTCCCAACGTGTTGGTAACTTATTAATTCCGTCTGAGTAGAATTCAGAATTTTTAGAATTGATAAAGTCAATAAATGCATTTTCCAGTTCCGTTTGATTTTTGAATATTATGTGTTGTAAGTAGTGGTCCAGGTGTCTAAAAAAATGGTAGTCAGTAGGCGAGAGGTCCGGAGAGTAGGGTGGGTGAGGCAAAGTTTCATAGCCAAGCTCCAATAATTTTTGTGACGTTACACGTGACACATGTGGTCGAGCGTTGTCATGCAACAAAATGGGCCCTTTCCGATTGACCAAAGAGGGCTTCATTACTGCCAATTTCTGATGCATGGTATTAATTTGGTTACAGTATGATTCAGCATTGATGGTTTCGCCAGGATTTAAGAAGCTGTAGTGTATTAAACCAAATGAAGCCCACCATACCGTAACCATTACCTTTTTTTTCACTTTTCCAATCGCCTTGAGGTGGTCAGCGACGGTCGTTTTACTGACTTTGAGTTGCTCTGCAAGTTCTCGAACAGTTGTTTTGGGGTTTTCTTCCACCACTGATCGCAGAACATCATCATTAAGAGAGGAAGGCCTTCCACGACCTTCTTCATCTTCAAGGCTGAAATCTCCCTCCCGAAATTTTTTAAACCACCTTTGCACAGTGCACTCATGAACACAACCCTCGCCCCAGACTTGGTTAATGTTTCTAGCCGTTTGGGCTCCGCTTCGGCCGAGTTTAAACTCGTAAAAGAAAATCGTACGAAATTCTCGCTTTGACATTATAAGGATGACTGAATTATTTCCAAGTAGCGGAATGCTACAGAGGTAAACAAACAATATCATTTGGAAGAGGATTAATAAGTGTTGACATTCATACAAATGAGTAATCCTGTAAACGTAAACAGAATATTTTATATAGATTTTTTTTAATGAAAACTTAAAATCCTGCATTATTTTCCGGACAACCCAATATTATCGAAAACGTTCTGCATACTTGGCGATCAACTGGTTTATTGTTAGGTACATATAAAGACCGTGGTAACCGAGAAGTTAAGACATCGGACTCCTATTTACCACGCTAGTTGGTTTTGTGTTCGAATTCCCCTTTTGTATCCTCTTTAGTCTTGTCTGATTTGGAATTTTGTTTGGATGGAGGGTCTCGGGGAACACAACTCTGTAATAAAGTTATTACTTATAATATTGATATGTTCTGATTCAGTATAACTGAAAAATATGATCAACTCCCTATAAGAGTATTAAGAGTATTGTACATTGTGGGTCCTATAGTTGAATGTGACTAAATCAAAAATATTTATGTCTAGAAATAGCGGACGGCCAACTTATCAATTGCCTATGACTGTCATCCAGCCTATCACTGGTGGAATATTTTAAACATCATCACACAAGCTGAACTTACTTACATATAGTTTTAATGACACATTGTACATAACAATTGTATATATTGTATATAACTGAAATTAAAAAAAAGCAATTATAATGTTGTTTAATGAAAAATTCTATCTCTCTAACAAGTTATTATGCTACAAGAACTAGTATGTGAAATGGGTGAATGTCATACCTTGTGGTTAACCAAAAACTTGATCTCGAATTTACTGCAGCTTCAATATTCTCGGGGTTCTTAAGAAGAACAAAGCGGGATAAATAGATAATTTTGCTTGGAATTAATGCATCAGGTTATAATTATACAGGATATATGAAAAGTAAAGTAAAACTTAATATGGAAAGTAAAAAAAGAAGCGCTTATTTAATTTTGGTCTTTGCTTCTTCTTCTTCGTCTTGTTTTCTTGTTCTTTCCAGTCAAGTTCAGGTTTAGTGAAGATGAAGTTTAAATTTTTTTTTCAGTTTTCTAACATACTGACTGATTACCTTATGTCCTCGTATTGCCACTGATTTTACAATATGCACGTTTTATTCGAACGTTTTGGCTCCAGGTACGTGGTTGCTGGTGTGAATTAATGACTGAAAATTTGGATTGATTTTAATTTAATATGTTTCGACAAGCGAAATGGTTCGAGGATGTGTGATATCGTGTTGGAATGATGCTGAGGTTTTTACACGGTCAGTGTCGGTGAACTCTGAATCCGACCAGTGTATGAGTGAAGAAGAGCCGGCCATAATACAACCTTGAAGAGCTAGTACTGAAAGTGACCATCGTATAAGTAAAAAAGTGGAAAATTACATTGTAGAAAATACTTTATTTTCCTAGCTCATGTGTCTTAGATCGACGATATATTTTCAGCAATCTGGACTAGTATATTTTTAATATGATAGAAAATCCATGTTTCTTAGTTGACCGTAGTTAATCAAAGTAATGACTTATTAAATTCATTATGTTTAGTGGAGTATCGATCAAATGATTTCTGCCAATTAATTAATCTTTCTATGAAAGATTTTGGTTGAAATGAAAAAATTAGTGGCATGGTGGGAATCGAAACCAAGACCTTCGGCTAAATACGCCGTTGCTCTAACACTTGAGCTATGGTGACTTCGATACACTCGGACATCAACTCCCCTCTCAATCTACAACCTTCGAATTTTTAAAAAATGGCAAAAACAAGGGAAAATAAGAAAGGTTGTAGGTTGAGATGGAAAATTTATATCTGAGTGGATCAAAGTCACCATAGCTCAAGTGGTAGAGCAGCGGTGTATTTAACCAAAGGTCGTTGGTTCGAATCCCGCTCGTAGCACTAGCTTTTTCATTTCAACCAAAACCTTTCATAAAAAGATTAAGTTATGACTTGTATTGATTTATAATTTATATGACAAGTGTGGTTCAGCTAAAAAATTAGTCACCCGTGTGGGACGTACATATCAAGATTCACCGAATAATCTTTGACGAAAAATGTCCATTTTTTCCGAATAACGTAAATAGTAAGCGAACACTGATTGGGCCAAAATAAAAATTTAAAGGACGATTGAAAATATTTGTTTTGACAAAGCGAATTTCACTAGTTGAAGCAAGCTGGACAAAGTATTCATCGATTTATTATTTAATGTTTTTGATAAAACGTTAATTGCATATGCTTTTGCTTTCATCTGGCTGAATATGGATTAGTGCCAGTTCTTTACACAACGTGGATAAAATTGCCAAATTGAACCGGTCGGGATGAAAGACCGCGTAGAAATCATTAAACAAGGAAATCGGCCCATTTTTCCTCAGAATATAATTAAACTTAAGGAAATCTAAGGTGAAAGAAAAGACCCTTACGAAATCGGTCAAGAATGGGCACAGTTTTAAACGCACAAGGGAAAACTGTGTTTAATTCCAATTAATAAGATTGCACGTGCGTATCGTGTTCACGTGTTCACTTTGTTCGCGTAGAACAGCTACCACGGATGAGTGCCTCCTTCATTCTGCACTACTAAACCGGACCTTAGGCTGGGAAATATAGATTGTGGAGAAATATCACCTTTCGATCCATAAAGGTCGCTGTCGTACACTAATCACCATTTATCCTTTTCAACCCATTAATAGCACATTTTGCCACGATTCGTACTGATATCATTAATCATTTTTTATATAATGATTAAGATAAATCAGATTTTTAAAACGACTGTTAACCTTATGCATTCATATTTGTAAAATTTTACCAAATCCCTTCAAGTAATGTAAGAATAGTAACACGTCCTTGGTAGGAAACAATAAGCGTACCGTGCTTAATTATTAAATATGAAATTGTGGGTTTTTGCATCTGAAAAATGATGTTTCTACACGGTATCCATTTTAGACGGAGCGGCCTTAATATTTTTAATATATTTTCAAATTTTGACTTTTTCGTTGAAATATTTACTTCAACTTCAGAATTTCAATCGTCCCTACCCTAAATATATGGTATGGTATGGTATGGTAAAAAACGGATACTAGGAAGCGGGGTTTGCGCTATCCAGGCACTGCAGTTTTCTTGCTTGTTGCACCTTCCTAGTTCCTTAGTTCAGTGCAGTAGACTCAATCATTCTCCTCAGAAGTATCAGGTCATAGACTGTCTCTGCTGCAATTTGATTCCCTAAGATTTTTCCGTACGTTAGGTTAAAGCTCCATTGAGCTGTTGCTTCGCATTCCAAGATGATATGAGTCGCTGTTTCCTCGTCGTCATTACATAATCTCCAAATGGGATCATCGTTGTGTAGATGTTTTCTCAGATTCCAGTGACCGGTTAGTAGTCCTACCACTCCGCTGAGTTTGGCCCTCTCCAATTTCGGCAATGCTTTTGCCAATGTTGGTGAGAATTGTTTCGCCATAAGTTTATTATGTCTAGTACTGCTAGAGTTTATCCACTTCTCCTTTTGTTTTGTTTGGATCCTTGCTGCGACGGAGGATTCTATGTTAATTTTTGTTAGCCCAAGAATAGGTCCGGGGCCTATGTTGGTCTTGCTGATCCTCCTCTGGCCCGACTGTCTGCTTCTTCGTTACCAAAAATTGCCCTGTGCCCTAGCACCCAAGATATCATCAGGTTGTTGTGTTTGCCCGGGTTTTGGAGATTTTTGATGCATTATTGACTAATTTTGATGTGATTCCTTTAGGTGCTAATGCATTAATGGTTTGGCTATCTGATCTTATGAGGATGTTTTGTCAGTGTAACCTCTTTTACGATTTTCCAGGGCACAAGCATTGATGGCATGTTTTCCGTTTGAAAGACCGAAGTGTACTTCCCTAATGAGTTTGAATGCTCATGTTTTGGGCTTGTACAGAAAACGCCTGATCCGGTTCCTTCGTTTGTTTTGGAGCCATTGTGTACCATACCATTGTATCTGATGTTCTCCTGTGTTCTTCCTCTCCTTTATAGTCCGTTGAGACTTTGTAGGAAGTTGTGATGATAGTTTCCGTGATCATATAATCAGTCCCCATTTTTAATAATGGGTGTCTGATTTTTTCGATTACGGTTGTATGCCCGAATTGTTACCATTTTTACATACACTCGTACCAGAACAACCAGATGGCAGATTAATCACAGGTTGGTATAAAAAACCAAGAAAAACAGATTGCTACCTCATGTTTTCATCACACTATCCTCTTCATACATTAATAAACAAGGCCAAAAGGGTTAAATGTATATTATAACACTGAAAAATATCGTGCAGTCGCATATTGGTCACAAGATGACAAAGTTATGGAAAAAGTCTTGAAAAAAGAGCATTTCATTTGTTTCGTTGTTAACTCATATAATCTGCTACTTCACTAAAGTACACATTAATTGCCTCACCTGGCTCTGGCAATCATTGTAGAGGAACTTTTACGCCGAAAACAATGGTGGAATCGGATTTTTAATTAGTCAAAAATGATCAAGTTATGCTAATACAAAAACAAAAACCAGTCATTTGGTTTGCTATTAATTAATCACATTTCAAACTAGTACTGACTGCTTTGCGTGAAGAGGCAAAGATTTGCTTTTTTAACCATTCTTCTCAGAGCGATAGAGCGAGTGGAGATGGATTGATAAGCATTTTCTAGCGTTCTATGAAGTCCTATCTACCTATCCCTGAAATGAGGATTGAAAAAACGCCTCACATTCAAAGAATTGTATGGAGCATCCATCAAGCTGGGATAGTGTTAGGAAAACCTCCATCAAAAAATTACGGAATTGAGCTCTTTTTTAACTATTTTCGTAGAAATAAAAGACTAAGAAATTCTCGGAATTTCCTCTGCCCACCTTAAAAATTTCGAAGGTAAAGTACGCCATTAGAGGTGTACTTCGATGGAAGGACGTTTTCTTCAGCCGTTAGACGCCTGTCATAATCAGAGCCCCGAAGTCCCTGAACAAGATAAAAGCGATACAGCTTAAAATTGTACGTCCGGAGTACATCTCTAACTTTATTATTTGAAAAACCTAAAACCCTTCTGACATTTCCGAGAGAGGAATTCGAATTTCCGCGACCTTACAATAAAATATTCAGCTCCTCGTCGAAATTACGCGGCTAACAATAAAACAGTCGTGCAAATCAACTCGCTGTAGATCGGAAAAATGCGCTCTTCGGTTCAATGTAACCAATAATTTCTCTAGTAAAATTTATTTACTTCCAGGAATTAAAATTTGCTCTTGTAATGCTGTTTGACAGACAAAGAACATCAGTAAACAATAAAGGCCATTAATGTTTACTTTAGTGTAGAAGGAAATTATTGGAATTAACAACGAAACAAACAAAATTCGTTTTTCCAAACTTTTTGTAAAAACGTTGTCATTTTTTAACAAATATAAAATCCGATTGAACCATTGTTTTCACCGTAAACAAAACTTTAAATTATGACCCGATGTGTAGGGTCGTATTTGAAATTTTGGAGATGAACTGAGAGAGCATGAGATACCCTATATAATATTTCCAAAAAATTAAAAATTTGAAATATATTAAAAAATATTAAAAACCTTTTTTTAAAATAACCTCATTGGTTCAAACACCCCCTATATATTAGGCTACAACTATTTCTGAACCTTTTGGTGCATATGCCGAAAACGTTGAAGGGTTTCAAAGTTTCTTTGCTGTCAAAGAGAAAATTGTGCCTTGGCCTATTCCAATTTTTCCAACAGGTTTTGTAAGTAAAATAAAAACTTATTTCTACGCACTGCTAACGTTTTTTCTAATGATTATGTGATTTTAATAAGTATGTCAAAATTGTCGTTTTCGTTTACGTCTATCTCGCCGATGCGGAGAATGACCTAGCAAATCGCTCTCCACATTTTCTACACATTCCCGGAACTTCCGATCCATTTCAAATTTGAAAAAAAAAAATCGAAAAAGCGACGAAAATCTGCATATAGCGCATTGGGATGGGTTATTTCTAACGAATTCTTGTGAGGTTTACCCCATTGGTACATATTACCCAGAATTTTTTATTTAATAACAAAATGCATTATTATAAACACTTGCATAAAGAACACCTTCATCGGTCCAGTCTGCGCATTGTGAGTATTGTTCGAATTCACCCAAATCGAAAGTAATATTGAGGTTAGTGTCGTAGTAAGAAGCTTTCATAATTTCTCTAAGTATTTTTGATTGTACGGATTCGCTGGAAAATGGATAGTTTGTCAGAAGCACATATTCAAACTTGTATGTCCAAAATGATCAATGTGGTATCTTGTAAGATGCTGAAGTCGGGAGGAGCGGTCTAGAATGAGGTGGTTAAGAAAAACGCCTTTTTTATTTTTCACTACCTCGACCTTTATTTTGATCATATTCAGGACTTAAAGTGTAGTGTTATTCTTGTGGTAAGGTGAAGATGACCTGATAAAGGTCGAAACGGCGCCAAAAAATAAAAAAGGTGTTTTTTTAAACCACCTCATTCACGACTTCAACAAATTATCTAACAACAGGTCATTAAGAAAACCACACGTAATATCTTGTGTAGAGTTAGCAAGATTTAGCCAGACCGATGACGCCACAGTGGCGACTTCAGTACTTGTAGTCGGACGGACGATCAAAATTGAAAAACATGAAATCTTCTTACAAATTACCTAGTAGTATTTTGTAAAATTGAGTCCTAATTATGTTAGAAAAAGTCCATTTATTATTAGTTTTTTATTTTACCGTTGTGCTTTGATGTGGTTTAATATTGGTTAAGCACCTATATTAAAGCCGAAACGGTTATTAAGTTCTTAAGCCAAAACGGATGCCGTTAAATGAGTTTTAGTTAAAAATGTTCCAGAGCTAGTATTTTGTTCATACCAGAAGTTATTTTAAGACAGGGGCAAATTAAAAACCCATTTTCACTATGGCTATTATAGTTGTTTATACATTCACTTTATTCGGTATTTCCACGTTGCAGCAATATCAAAAATATTATTAACAATTTGATAATTCTTCGAGGGGGTCGAACAAAATGTAATCCGTATAGCAAAATGTTTAAAATACTATATCGTCTGGTTGTATCCGTTTTCAAAACGTTCAAGTATTTCCCACAAGTTGAAATAAATCCTTTTTATTGTAAAGATAAGGAGGAGCTTTCACCGGATTGCCTTCCACTGATCTTTCAAAATTTTGTAGCGATATATCCTATAATACTTATTAACGCTTATATTTGGATGGCTAAAGTGTTCGATTCGAAATAAGTTAAGATTAGACTTACAAGGGGACGACCGACTACAACAAACTAAAACGTTTTCCTCGTATAACTATGTTCTATCCTCGATCAAAATTCGTCGGCTAAATAAAATATGGGATAAAACAAAAAGGTTCAAAAGCTGTCAAATTCCCATATCAAGGTCCGACAATCAAGAAACGTTCGTCGATGACATGAGCGTTCCTAAGCTAAAGTATAAATTTTCTATAGAAGGGAAAATGTGCTAAAAAAATAATATCACACTGCGCCAGGACCACATACATTGTACAATGCTCCAGCATTTGGCTAACTGTTATTGATTCCCGGAATTAAAAGTTCAGGGAAACGCTAACATCTAACAAGTAGTTGTGTTATCATAGGAAGAAAAAACTAGTCAGGCGCTTTATCGACTATACCTCGGCTAACAGGCTTGAGGACCTCAAAGGTCCTCTTTTCTTTAACTAAATCGTTGAGGGTCCGTGGCCAAGAGTGGCGAAACAGGAGTTTTAGATGTTTCCTCGTACTCGAGAGGGCAGTTGAATAGGCTGTGTCTGTCAACTCCACACTCGGGACACATTGGACTGTTGGCTCTATGGAATCGGTGCAGATAAGCGTTGAAATTTCCGTGACCCGCCATTATTTGCGCGATCCAGGAATCTAGTTGAAACCCCGTTGCTCGGTCCTCAATACTGGGTAGAAACTCGTGGGTTAACTTTCCCTTGGTGCTTCTGTCCCATCTTCCTGTCACGAGTTGTCCATGTCTCCCGGATCTGCGCATCCAAATTTACGATTTTTCGCCCCTTTTCCATCTTTTAGCTGTCGGATTGTAATTGTGATGCGGAGGACGATGTCTATTGGGGCAGCGGAAGCAAACACTTGGAGGGCGTGAGTAGGAGCTGTCCTATAAGCTTTGTTCGTTCTCAGGAACGCTATTCTTTCACTCTGCGCGAGGATGCTTTTACTCCCGCTTTGCAATTTTGTTCCCCAAGATGCTCCTCCGTCCGTACGTGGCAATGGCCATATATACGCTCCATATAAATGATTGAGAGCGCAGTTACTGTCACACTAATAACAGTAAGATCCCATACCCAAAATAAAGTCACGTTATTTTTAAAACTGAAAAACTCTATGTGAAATTAAAAGTTCCTTATCGTGATATCGACATAGGAATACTTTGATGTAAATTGTCTAGGACAGAATTGCCAGGTAAGCTAATAACAAACGAACTAAAGCTAATTATATAAATACTCAATTAATTATGCACTATTTTTTCAAAATAAAAAAATTGTGTCACAGGCGGGATTCGAACCCAAGACATTCGGCTCGAAATTAATACATAATAAAAAAGTAATAAATTAATCTTTTGACTTTTTTACCTCGTTTTTGTTGGTTTATCTGACTAATATTTCAATTGCAAGCTCTAATATCATTTTTTTGGAAAGCTAGAGGGCCGAGTTTTATGTTTAATAATTTGTGTACAATAAATTGTCAAGTACATTTTATAATTGTATCAAACATTAATTCACTATTTTCGTGGTCCGCTCGACCAATTAATACATCACAATTAATTACGGTTTTTAGTTGAGATGAAAAAAAGTTAATGGCACGAAAGGGATTCGAACACACGATTTTCGGCTAGATACGCCGCTGCTCTACCACTTGACCTATCGTGACCTCGATCCACTCGAACATCGACTCCCCATCTCGACCTCACCTTACGAGTTTTCCCTCCTTTTGCCATATATCAATTTTTCATCTCAACTAAAAACCGTAATTAATTGTGATGTATTAATTGGTCGAACGGACCACGAAAATTAGTGAATTAATGATTTAAAATGAAGTACACTTCACTAAAGCTCTCCGTCGCCATTTCAATTGTCGAGAATCCAAACAGAATACAAATTTGATATATGGCAAAAGGAGGGAAAACTCGTAAGGTGAGGTCGAGATGGGGAGTCGATGTTCGAGTGGATCGAGGTCACGATAGGTCAGGTGGTAGAGCAGCGGCGTATCTAGCCGAAGGTCGCGGGTTCGAATCCCTCTCGTGCCATTAACTTTTCTTCATCTCAACTAAAAACCATAATTAATTGTATTGTGAACTATTAATTCCACATAAAAAATTCTTATAAATACTTTGGTTATTTTGTGTATTTTCTTATAAAAATATGTCATATATTTTAATGGTACATATGTCGTTAAAAAGCAGCATTTGTCTTTTTTCAAATGGTCTGTTTGACGTTAAAATAATTTTATCCGTTTTTGAATTGTATATAACCTTTTAAATCAGAAATTCCAATAACGACTTCTCAAGAATCGACAAATTATATGGGCCGGAAAATCGTAAAAGTTTAATTGAAACAAAGATATATTTTTTGTGGGTCTATAGAGGTCCTGGGAGGAAATTTCATATTAGTTTCTCGAGAAAAAAATTGTGATCTTAGTTTTCATGAAAAAATATTTAGCTTTTAAAAACTTGTTTTTATTGTTATTAATAAACTTTGATAGCTTTTACTATAATTTATATAAAAAACGGGATAATATGAAATATTTACATATTTGATTTGAGTAATTAAAAAAGCCAAACAAAAATATTTAAAAAAAATGGAAAATTTCAACTTTTAAAGATATTTTTTGGTGAAACCAGGGCCTTTTTAACAAGAAGTGTGTCCTGTATTTTGAACTAAAGAATCACCAAAAAAAGTTTTATCTAAGTCCGTGATCGACCAGCCCGGTCGTCTCCTTGTTAATCGAAAAGCTTCTAAATTGCTAACATAATAAATTTGTGTTTCAGGGCTGAAAAATGAGCGTCAAGAAATGCGATGAAAAAAATTCAACAGTCAAGATAAAACACTACCCGGGTTGAAATTACTGAGTAATTTAATTTCGGTTGTGGGAAATTAAGTGATCATTAACAAAGTAAGCATTTCCACCGACTCCCCCGCAACCTAAATATTCCTCAACCGGTATTGAAGTTTAATTTAATTACGCCAGCTGTACTACGAAGTGAAAACGCCAAACCCAAATAACGAAAATGTCCGCTTTTCGATCTTGAATTCTTCGACTAACAAATATAAAACTCACTCGTTGTCTTTAAGCAACAAAGATTTGTATTACGGCTAAATATAAATGTCTGGGTTTTATATTAGTTTCTGGAAAAAAATTTGATAAAGTGATTAGGGATTGGCGATTTATTTAAACTAAAATCTACAACTCCATCGATTTCCGACTCCAAACCGCGTACTCGCTTTAACATAACATTATATATTTTATTATTATTTATATTCTTATATATTATTATTAAAATTATTTTACAAAAAAAATTTTTTTTAAATGTTTAATATGTACTGATCAGCGATTCGGATTTTACCCCGAACTCGGATTTTCGCAAGTTCGTTTGACCAAGACTGGACATTATAATTAAAATTATAATGCAATTAATTATAGGTAGGCACCTAAGCTATTGGAATTGCGCAAATTGTCTGTCGTGTATTCATACTAACCGTATTGAACCGCACAGACAAGAAAAGACAACCGCTGACACGTGCGAGCACAAGCAAAACATTTTCGCCGACAATACTGCCCGGTGTCTGCACTGACACGTTCTTCAAACGTTCGCTAAGTATGAACGTTCCTATATGTTTTGTATGTAATGATGTTTTTTGTGTCTGCCACGCTCCGTGCTGGTAGATATGAATCGACCTAAGGAGTCGACTCGGCGTTCGTCGATGTAAGGTTAAGGTCCCTGGTTCGAATCCAGCGGCCCTGCGTTCGAAACCGACATACTTACAAATGGGATTCAACCCGTCATACATAAAATTTTCATTTTTTTCAATAACATCGACAGCTCGAGGGCTGATAGATCTCTGCTCTTGTGAACCCTCCTGAAACAAATAATCGAACATTGACCCGTCATTAATTCTATACGCTAAAGCATAAAAACAAATCAATAAATAAAACCTTTAAAGCGTACATGTCATAATTTTTTAAAATGCTGCTGTCTTTATCAAAATGGAAAGTCAAAACCTTTTTTATTGAACCTATTTAAATATTCATTTAAGTCATTTAAATAAATGAGAAAATTACATATACGTTTTTTATATTTTTACATAAGTGTTTGTAAGATATGTCGGACAAAAACGGAGCTGCAAATTTAAAAATATGTTTAAGAACTTTCAAAAGATTAATGAAAGTGATATGACCAGTCAAAGGTGTTTGGTCACAAGATTGTGCTTGATTAGTTGTACAACTATTGTTTATCTGGATCCCCGTAGGATTTTTTTTCAGACTTTATGATTGATAGAAACCATGTTGTGACTGTAAAGAATACATCATCTAATCAAGGTACAATTAAGTGTGGGGTTCCGCAGGGTTCTATTATGGGCCAGATATATTTTATTATTTATTTAAATGTCTTAAATGTAGATTTAAATAGGTTAAATAAGTACAATGTGAAATTACAGTTTGCTGATGACACCAGCTTTCTACAAAACTATGATATTGGTGCTTTAAAGTTTTTTATTTCATTTTTTATATTTTTTAGGGTTTAGAATTAATCACTGGGCAGTGTCCAATGATTTGTTAAACGAAGGTCCGCTACAGCAGAGTTCACATCAACCCTCGAGATATCGGTGTTTTTGAAAAAAAAATCCCGTTTGTAAGTATGTCGGATTTGAATGCAGGGCCGCTGTATTCGAACCCGGGACCTTTACCTTAGAATGATGTGCGCCGTGTCAACGCCTAAACCGTTGCAACAACCGACTCCCCAATGCTGGTGTATTAAAGGCTCAATTGCCTAAACAAATCTATAGGAGAAGTAATGAGTTTTTTCTTCATATATTTCTTTTTACGTGTATGTCCATAAAACCTGACGGAATTACCCATTGGAAAGTTAACTGTTGAACGTAAGAAGTATATTATTCGTCTTGATACAAAAAAAAAAAAAAAAAAAAAAAAAAAAAAAATAGTTGTGACAATTTCGGAATGATTGATTTGTTGTCCGTTTAGAGTGATATGTTGTGTGTGAATGAAGTTGTCAAGAACATTTGGGGTGGTCGGAGAGAGGAAAGATGAAAAGGCGTTCACAACGCACGAGGGGACGGGAAAATTGACAAAATAAAAATATAACATATGTTCAAAACGTATATTAACGTAAATTATTAGATTTTTTTTTCTAATATGGATCTTAGAACAAAACTGACCGGAAAGAATTATCATGACCGTCATTTAATTATTATTAATGATCACTGAATTCATCTTGCAAGACCACATCATAATATGTTAACAAGTATTGATTTTCTAGGCGGATGGAAGTGTATCTCTCATAATTGATTGAAACGGTATTATTAATTTTGATCGAGGGACATCACAACTTTCATCCGATTCGGTTGATAAATTGTCAGATATTGAAGTGAAATTTTGTTGGGGTAGAACAATCGTTCTCCGAGGTCAGAAAGGCATATCTGACGATTCGATTCGAAGTGAGAAATAAGGGTATTCACGATCTTTGTGTTAACCCTGTTAACTCTGTTAGATGCTGTTAGATCGAGAAAAATGATGACGTAGACTTATAAGAATTAGCTAGTTAACATTGCTCGATCTAACAGGCCACAGGACCAACGTTGAAGTTAGGTCGAAAATATAGTCACATTGCTATCCGTTAGGGCATAGGTAACCATCATGGCAGCCATGACTTTAACAGCTGTTTTTTTGTTAAATACGCATTAATTAGAAACAGGACAATACAATTCTTTTGATAATTACTGATCTGTCCTTATACTCTCATTCATAAAAGGCACAACTCCTATCCTATAAAATTGTAGGTTGTTAAAAGGCAAAGTATGTATGAAATTTATCAGCCAATAAGTATTTTTACATTATGTGAACAATATCTCAGCGAAAAGAGTCAGAAAATAAGTCTCAAAGACACTGAATCGCCGCCCATATGGAATTTTTTTGAATTGAATAAATATTTATTAAAAATATACGTATACAATATGTTACATACATACATTAAGCAGGGGAAGTGGCGGGGCACTTTTACGACCTATTTCAAACCTTTTCCTATCAACTCACCTAGTCCTAGTTTGTTGTTATTTTTAGTTAAACTAGAAAAATAGTGGGAAAAGATTTCGTAAAAAACCCACTAGGTATCAAATATGACAACAATTAGCAAATGAATTAACAAGGTTATAAATAAATAACTGAGAATAACAAGAACAATGCAGTAAGGGTAATTGAATTATCACAAAGTGTGTTATAATATCACAGCTCTAGAGCAGCAACCAATAAATGTATCACAGTTTCTAGATTTATGTGTTGTGCACTCCTATATCCCTACAAGTAGTGTTCTTGCTGGAGGAGAGACCCATAAAAAAATTCCTGGACAGACGCTTTAATTCGGAGTTAATATACTCCACCTGGAGGAGGCTAATTCTGGTGTATCGTGGTAGTGTCGTAACAAACCTTAGACATTTATTTTGGACCACTTGCAGTTTTTGGATGTTGGATTCGCACGTTTAACTCCATGTTGGGCAAGAATAAAGCAGCATAGGTTTTACAACTACTTTATAAACAATTACTTTATTTTCAAAGCTCATTCCACTCTCACGGGCCATCAGCGGAAATAATACTTTTGTAGTTATTTTACCTTTTGTAACTATTTCATTTATATGCCTAGAGAAGTTAAGTTTTTGGTCCAGAGATAAACCCAAGTAATTTACCCTTTCGCACCACTCGATTTTGTGTCCGTGAATTGAAATTGTTTCCCTAAATATTGGTCGTCGTTTTGTGAAAAATATAGCCTCAGTTTTGGGGGAATTAATCCTGAGTTTCCAACGGTGACAAAACCTGGAAATCCTGGTGCTGCTGTCATTTATTAATTATTTATTTAATATTTTACAATTGCCTTAGGCCTCCAGGATGAACAATAGTCTGCTATTGGCCAATATGGCGAACAGATTATTTTGAGCAGTATTCCCCTAAAGAATTCCGCGACACCGCCAGATTTACTGATAATCAAATGGAGGAGGAATATTTAGTGAACAACTCTTTGCCAAGCTCAGTTTCATATTCACAGCAGAAACATAAGTTTTCACGTATGCAATAAATTATACAGCCACTTTGTAAGGGAAATAAGTTTGTGTTGTAACGGTCAGTAGAGGCACAATCTCCTACAGCCTTCAGTCGATTGGCTTTCCAAACTAGTATTAAAAGTTGAGGACTTCTAGCTAATCAAACTAATCAAATTGGCCTGTAAGCGATCAACTTGGTTACAGTATTGGCAAACCTAAACAACACAGAGAATACCGGTTTGTGTTACAAATCCGTTTCCAGTAAGTTTCTCCCCATGGTGTCAAGTGGTTAATTGAAGGACTAATTGTTTTCGACTAAAATCAAAATCCGGACAAACCAGGGCATTCGCGGGTCTTATCTTAACCGCATTATTATAAAAATGTCAGACTTGCGATGAACAGGAGGATGCAAAACATTTTTATTATGCCGTGAAAACGAAAAATGACAGCTTTTCGATCGTTTGACAGTCGTAAAAAAATCGAAAACAATACAGCCTACATCAGAATCACATATTTTCTATTGCAATGGAAGTACTTGATAATTAAAATAATTCATAAGTCAAATAAATCTTCTGATTTTCCTAGTTTTTATCAGTCCAATTGTCCCCTATCTATCTAGAATGCCAAAACTATAACAAAAACTCCTTCGATTATTATTTCTTATGTGTGGTGAGTAGTGACCGTTAAACGATAATCATTTGGAAATCCTGAGATGCGGTCTGGTGTGATGTAAGTTTCAGAAAAACATTTTCTTTATCGTCCCGACGTTTCGATCTTTATTGAGATCATCTTCAGGGCCTTGTGTTGTCTGCATTTCACCGTTCGCTGATGGATAGCCGATGCGAGTTTCTTCTCATTGTTTGCGATGTCCTTCAGAATACTTTTAGGAATGAAGATCGAGTCAGCTACTCGTTCGTGCTTCAAAAATTGAAAAACATTCTTCCTTGTATGGATTATCTTATGCTAAAAGATCTGACAGATTCTACCGTGTCCGAGGAAATTAATTTTCCTGTGTGTACTTATTAAAGTAGGCTTTTCTCGGGGAAGCATCTTTGTCTCATTTCTTTTTTCAATATACATGACAGATTAAATATACTTTTACATGTAATTTGGACACGTCCATAAACTTTCAATACGTACTGAATAAACTAGAGCGTGGTTAACAAAATGAAAATAAACCTAACTAAAAGTAGATTTTACCTCGCGTCAAAGTATTTGTCCTCCAATATGAATGGAGCCCCGCTACCTACCCATTACTGACTTTATGTTATATTCCTAGACAAAACGACTGACTTTGAATCTGCATCTCATGTACCAAATTAATAATTAAATCATGGTTTAACACTACATATCACTATGATTATGTAACCACAGTGCATACACAATAAATTTTAGTTCGAAGAAGAGAAAAAAAATCGATTTCTTCACACCATAGTGATGGATTGTTGATAACACAAAAAGAATCTATATAAGAGCTGTGTGATTGATTGAGGTGATTCAGTATTTCATAAACCAGAAGAGACTCCGCTTTATAGAGATTAATAGATTTCGGAGTTGAGGAGCTTAACTGTTATTAACCATTTTCGAACAATGAAATTTTTTTGAATAAAATATTTGAACGATTGTTTATAAAAATCTAACGGCTGTTCAGATTTTTTTAATTCTTTAAATTATTTAAAAATCAAATTGAAACTGTTTTTCAGAACGTTTTATCTTCAGACGTACGAACTGCACGAGCAAATACTTCAACCTCTCACAAATTCAATAAATATAATTCTCATATTGACGGTGTTCAACGTGCTTAAATCCAATTTAAACTGGTTTGTTCAAAAACATTTTTTTTTGCCTTCTTTACTCGAAGAGTCTTTTGATTTTTGACAATACTGAATAAAATCGCGTATTTTACTTTCTTATTCTGGATAAAAATTCAAATATAATATTATGAGGATGTTCCATGAACAGACTCTATTGACATAGAGTTTATAGTCGATAGAAGTTATCATGCATTACAAATGAGATCAAAAATTCCTCAAATGTTCGAGGTCTGATTCTCAATTGTATACTACTAACAATTGCGGGTTATTTGAATTTTTCACCACTTTTTTCAATACAGAAATAGATAGTTTATTGTTATAACAACTGAGATTGTTAACTATGTTATCCTACATAGTTTTGTTTATATCTACAAATTCTTGCTTGTGATATGTTGGATTTTGAAACGATATTTTCTGTAACTCAAATAAAATTAATTTGTGTATAATTTTGGTTAATTGTTTAATTCACAATGTTTCAGTGAAAACACTCGCAATGTCGTATTACGATGTTTTCTGTATTTTCAAAAAAATTCGCGTTTCACGTCGCAAATATGATACCTCGAGAATAGCACCACACTTTACGTGAGTATGAAATGTTTGGTTTAAAATTTATATTTACACATTATTGTATTTGGCACTCCCAACACCACACACAAGAATGACACATCTACACGGAAAACAAATACTTTGAGTGAGTATAAATACTTTGATTGATTTTTTTTTGCATTGTATAAATTCACTTTTTTCACATCCTACATGTTTTCGTTAAATTTAAACAATGTTTGTAAATCCCAGGCCCTGAAGATGTTCTCAATAAAGACCGAAACGTTGGCACGATAAAAAAAAAACATATTTCTAAAACCTACGTCACACCAGACCGCATCTCACGATCTCCAAATAATCATTAACTAACGGTCACTAAACACCAAAAATTATTCGTAATGCGTTTTTCCAAATTTTTAAAATTTTTGAAGCACACCATAAATTTGAACATCATAAAATACCATTCATTGATACAAAGCTTTCTCCTTTCAATGAGATAATATATAGATGAGAGTTTATTACGTACACTATAAGTATGGTCATGCCAACATAAATCTTTTAATTTATTTAATTTCTTTAATAAAACCTAGGACTTTAATATTTTCACGATCTGATTGATTCACGTTGTTTTTCATATTTAGCTCTAAATAATTTCCATTGGCATAGCGCCAAATTGCATGTAATAACAACTTTAAAGGGGACGTCGGTGGTTGACACGGAGCTCATCACTTTAAGGTAAAGGTCCCGGGTTCGAATCCAGCGGCTCTGCATTCCAATACCACTTTCTTACTAACAGGCGTTTTTTTTGTCCAAAACACGGATACCTCGAGGGCTGTTATGATAGTTGCCGAATTGACACTGACCAGTGATTAATTCTAAACCCTAAAAATATAACAAAAATCAATAAATAAAAAACTTTAAAGCACAAATATCCTAGTTTTGTATAAAGCTGCTGTCATCAGCAAACAGTAAATTGAAAGTATTCCTATTTAACCTATTTAAATATATATTTAACTCATTTAAATAAATAATAAAATATATCAGTATCACAATGGAGCCCTAAACACCCCACATTTAACTGTATCTTGAATAGATGAGGTATTATTTACAGTCACAACACGGTTTCTATCAATCATAAGGTCTGAACAAAAGTCTAATGGGGATCCAGATATACCATTGTGGTACATCTTATCAAGTAGAATCTTGCGATCAAACACCTTAGCCACAGCTCGCTTAATACCATATCACTTTTATTATTATTTTGAACGTTGTTACACATATTTTGAAACATATTTATTAAAGCTATTGATCCCAAACCCTTACTTGAGCTATCGTGACTTCCTTTCTTCTTCTTCCTTACTTGAAAAGTGACGAGAGCTAGAGGAGTACTGAGCCAAAGGTCGTGGGTTCAAACCTCACTCATGACATTAGCTCAACCAACACTTTAGATACAAAAATATAATTAATTTAAATAAGAAGTTTCAATATTTTTTCAACCGTTTGAGACAATTTTTAGTAATTAAACATCTAGTAATTTTACATAAGTGATAATTGACCTTTAAGAAATTGAGCGCATGGATTTATAGCTTATTAATAGGGGCAACCTAAGTCTGTCAGTATTTACGGAACCATAAAAAATCGTACGCCAACTTTAAAAGAGACCTTACAAAAGAAAAAGTAGAAAACTCGTAAAAGTCTTCTAAGCGATATTAGTGGTATTCACGATGTTTGCAAAATGGGAAAACTCGTGTTAAATCGAATAGAGAAATGTCCAGTCAGATCGTGAATGATTCCTTCTTTTTTAGCACGTTAAATGTTAATATTAACGCAATGCTAAGGGTGGCGATTGGTAAACCAAAAATCAAGCTACAACAGTCCTTTAATGTTTATTGTCGTTTAGTTTGGTTTTCTTTAGTGTTAACTTATAAGACGCCAGAAGTATCCTAACTTCTAAAAGTCTCCAACTTTATAGGATGGCGGATGTGTCTATTATGAATGAGAGTATAAGGACAGGTCAGAAATTAACAAAAGAAGTGCATTGGTCTAATTTAATTAATGCGTATTTAAGAATAAAAATACGTGTCAACAAAAAACAGCTGTTACAATAAATTCATGGCCGCCATGTTGGTTTCCTTCGCCCTATCGGATAGCAGTGTGACTACATTTCGACCTAACATCTAACATTGGACCTGGTTTGTTAGATCGAGTAATGTTAACTTTCCGATTCCAATCCGATTACAAATCTACCTCATAATTTTTTTTCGATCTAACAGGACTTAACAGAGTTACCAGGGTGAACGGAAAGATCGTGATTACACCTAGTGTCAAAACATTTGTGTATCAACCTAGCATGGCCTATCATTAATCGCGTGTTGATGGCCCTTCTTCGAAGTTTCGTATGCTCTGAGGGCCACCTAATGCACTTGATAAGTGAGAACTTTTCTGTCGATACACCGACTTTACTGGAAGAATTTTTTTGGTTTTGTAACTTGTGAATTTAAATACCATTCAATTAATTCCTGCATATTATTTTATTTAGTTTGAAAGTAATCAACTGATATATTATGTAAGTATATTAATTTATAGCCTTATAGCCTGAACGACAAAGGGAGTAAAACATAGTTAAGCAATTGTTTAAATTAGCTATTGTTTTTTTTTTTGGGGGGGGGAGTTTCTGGGGCTCGTTGGTAAGTACGAACGATTATCCAATATTTTTCGGCCAAGTATCAGCAAGTCTAGTTTCATTGAAATCGGTGATCCCAAGTTGGTAGACCTCCCTTGTGTGATGAGGGCTTGTTTTCCACGAATCTCATATTCATGAATTGGTAGCATCCAAGAGTTTCAAATTTCTAACCTGTATATTTTCAGGTGGGATTTTGCAATAACATAACTGAACTCGCAATATGCTTGCTTAAAGGCGAGTAGAAATGAAACCGGAACTGATGTTTAAAGCAGGCGAGAGCGGTTGTACGTATTTGCAATACGGCTTTTCACCAATTTTGAAGCGCATACGTGCCTGCTCTTTAACGGTGGCTCATTTTAAACTCGTAAATTAGTTTTCGGAGATAGTTAGGCTGGTTTGGGGGTTGAGGGACTAAGTTGAAGACACCCTCGCTAGCACGCACGGAAATTTTTAGTAGATCGACATATGTGAGCACGAACGACCACGAGCCGTCGGCAACTTTTCCGTTTTCATCCCACATGTGACCCGGCCAATTTTGTAACCGATTCGATGACGGCTTCTGATTAAACCTATGGCCATCGCCGGCCTCTAACCCTGGATTGCGCCTCTCCTGAACTTTGATCCGGCTTTAATTACTTCGAAACTTGAACCGTTCTAATTCTCCCCATTCAAATGGCTATGTTATTAACCTTGGAAAGTACCGTGTCTATACTGCGTGTACCGAGAATCATATAAAGTAGAAAAAGCGCGTGAAAAAATGTCATTACAACCAATGTTTTAAAATTACAAACGATAAGGAATATACTGTTAGTTATTTAGGAAGATGAAATCACTGCCACTTTGGTGAAAGTGCCATGCAAAATCAGTTCAACATCTCTGAAGTATTAATTTCTATCAAACGATATAAACTTAAATTCATAAATCTAGCTTAGTTTGTAGGCAAATAAAAGTGGGGGTGCCGGTGTTTTTGAAAAAAACAATTCCCATTTGTAAGTAGCCGTGTTCGATATGCAAATCCTCTGGATTCGAACCCGCGACCTTTAACGTTCAAGGGATGAGCGCCATGTCAATGGCTAAACCGACGTTTTTATGTGAATACTACTTAAGCGTATAGTTAGAATCTATTCTATTATTAGAATATAACTCTTGAAAAGTTAAAACTCTGGATTCAGAAGTTGTTGCTTAGTCAAGAACTGAGAACAACCTGTTGTAGTATACTTTTAATTAGTAGTCGACTGAGCAGTAATTTGTTCACAGTCATACAGTAACTGACGTGTTAACTCGAACAGAGAAATGTCCAATAAGATAGTGAATGCCCCATCTTTTCTTAGGATGTTAAACGTTAATTTTTCCGAAATGCTGCGCGCGGCAACTGGTAGAACAAAACTAAAGCGATAACAGTCTGCAATGTTGTTGTTGTTTGCGTTGGTATTGCTTTGTGTTAAATTGTACGATGCTAGAAGTTACTAAAAAGGAAAATTAAGCAACTCTTTCTTTCAAAATGCTATCTATGCACTCGAAAAGTACTAACAAACGGCACGCTTCAATTCATGCCGACATACCTAACATGTATTCCAACGTCTAACAGCCTACAATTTTATAACATCGGGGATGTATCTATTATGAGTGAAAATATAAGGACAGATGAGAAATTTTAAAAAAATGTATTGGTCTGATTTACATTATGCGTATTTAAGAATAAAAATACTTGTAAAGAAAAAACAGCTGTTAAATTCAAGGCCGCCATGTTGGTTACCTACGCCCTAACGGGTAGCAATGTAACTAATATTCGACCTAACATCTAACATTGGCCCTGGCCTTTTAGATCGAGCAATGTTAACTAGCCTATTCTTAGAAGCCTATATCATCCTTTTTCCCTATCTAACAGGTTTAACACATAGGTCGTGAATACCCTTGCTCTTTGCGGTGTACGACGACTCGAGAGATGATTATTAAATAATTATGTGACTCTATTTAGACATTGTTAAATTTATCTGAACACATTTTAAATTTCTATACTGATCAGCTTTTTTTACCGTAATCAACATTTTATTTTTCTTGTTTAACACGTTTTTATACGTAGAATAGTCTTTACCTATTTCCGAATAGTTGACATTTACTTTGCCGGATACTTTATTTATTTATATATTTTTATCTTCATTTTTTTAACGAGTGCTCGGAACAGCAGAGGTCACACCCCATAGAGCAGGTGTTTTTAAAAAAAAAAAAAAAACATTTGTAAGTACGTCGGATTTGAAAGCAGATGCTGCTGGATTCGAACATGGGACCTTTACCTTACAATGATGAGCGCCGTGTCAAAGCCTAAACCTTGCGGCCACCGACGCTCCCTACCGGATACTTCATTAAGTTTATTATAGTTGGCAGAATTAGCATTTTTGATTATGGTTGGCCATTATATTCTGAGAACTTATGATTTCTATCACAAAATGGGCTTTCTACTTTTCATTGTATAGATACATGTTTAGGATCTAGTTTCAGGTCAGGTAGAGAAAGAAGTACACTCTGACGACTTTCGGCCTTTAGAAGAACATCATCAGCGCCTGACTAAATAATACATCATTATATTAAAGTTTAATAAAACGGGCACTCACCTTCAGTGGCCCTGCATTGAATAAATAATATATAATAATAAACATGAAGATAATAAATGTAAACTCGAATAAATTTTAAAAAGGGACAACCACCCGGTAAACCTAATCAACAAAATGATAAATGAATATGATACCACTGGTCTTAGTTTAGAGTTGTGCCTTGTGATATGAATTATAGCCTTTTTGAAATGTGTACGATTAAGCCTTCGAGGTTTGTACTTGGAATTTCTCCTCACCTGATGTTAATGTTTAAAATGTATTTGCCAGATACATTTGTATATACAATATGTAAAGCAAAAGAAAGTGATGAATAATATTCGAATGTGGAGAACCAGATAAACTTTCAAAACTGCGAAGAAACATATGTTGTGCGAACGAAATAAAGACTGAAAATTAGATTAAACCGACATAAATTAGACAATAATAATAAATCTAGACGAAGCACTCGCAAGAGTATAACCATTGACTTTGCAAAACCCCGAATTCTATATAAAGAGAATCGGTTAGACAGACTTTTCTTAAGGAAATGTTATTTATTGCTAAAAACGATACATATACGTACTTATATTTCTGGGCTCAGATCGATCTGCTCGAGTCTCCCGGATTTTCATAAATCCCGCCAAGTCGCTTCCTCTACCACAGGATCAACACATAACCAATTGTAAAGGTGTATTATCTAAATTTATATAATGTATTTATTGTTTTTGCAATGGTTAGTATTTTAAAACTAATAAATATTGTTAAATAGACCCAGTATAGATAAATAAATGTAAATAAGAAATTAGTATCTTGACTTATGGGGGCAGTGGATTGGAACTGTGCAAGAATTACCTCCTACGCACAAAGTTTTCTTTGCCCACTGGACCTGATTTTATAGAGACCACTATCCTTGGTGATCCTTTTAAAAAACGACCTATTTTACTATTAAAATTGTTGGTTTAATCTAGTTTTACATCAGTTGTAGAAAAACTAAAAAAACTTGTCTTAATTTCAACTTAACCAACCTCATTGGCTCATGTACGTCAAGACCTCGTAGTCCATGTCGTCAGACTTCTTCGTCATTCTGAAACGCCAATATTAGAAATAGGATGCTGTAAGTTAGAACAAACCAAAAAACTTGTAATTAATGAAATAGCGTAATGTAATAATTATTCAGACCCTGATGATGTTCTTATAAAGGCCGAAACCATGGCAAGTGATTTCAGTGTCTACTTTTTTTCTCTAACTGATCAGATACCAGATCCTAAACTGACATCGATCGTCGTGGTCGATTTCTTCTTCATCGACATTTTATAGATATGTGATTGTGTTTCCAGTTAAAACAAGGTAAAATTGTGATGTAGTAAGCCAGAATATTTTTAATTGTAATAAACACAATGACTTCTAATTGTTCGGAAATTGTGAGATGTGGTCTGGTGTGATGTAGTCTTCAGTAAAACATTTTCTTTATCGTGCCAACGTTGCGATCTTTATCAAGATCATCTTCAGGGCCTGGGATTGCAAATATTGTTTCAATTTAAAAAATTTATTTATACTTGATAGATTATTTTAAAAATATATATTTTTTCGCATTGTATAATTTCACTTTTTTCCACATCCTATATGTATTTGTTAAATTTAAACAATATTTGTAAGGCCCTGAAGATGATCTCAATAAAGATAGCAACGATGGCACGATAAAGAAAATGTTTTTCTCAAACCCGCATCACACCAGAATGGATTTCACTATTTCCGAATAAACATCAACTAACTGTCGCTAATCACTACACATAACTTCTAATATTTTATGTTTACTTTTTATATACCAAACAGCTCATTATTTTAATTTCCGATAACATGTTCCGGTTTACCATACCTCCTCAGGAATGTAAACAATATTCTTTGGATAATTTTTTTAAAAACGTTTTTTGCCGATAGACTATTGGAAAGAATTGTATTTATTTTCTTATAGATTACTTCGATATGGTTTTGATTTTCTGATTGGATTAATACTTTGCCTCCGGACAATCCTTCCAGTTTATTTATTCCAATTTGTAATTGACAAATATCCAGATTCTTTTTTAATACGCTTTTTATTATCTCGTAATCTTGCTCTTTGGTAAGGTAATGTTTTCAATTTTCAACTCTCTGTTCCACCTCTTTTAATATCACTTTCTTAATTCTATGAAGTTATATTGTTAACAGCTTTTACTAATTGAATCGACATTGACATGAATGAATTAATTCGACAGCCGGGTGAATCACCGAGTCAATCAATCCACGTCAGCTCATCAGATTTTATTTTTACATATGGCTTGAAAGCTTCTACTCTGCATTGCCGTATTTATTAGCGTGAATGATGGGATGACGTTGAGGTTATGAATACCCTGCGCGCTTTTTAACTGAGGTTTTGTAAAAAAATATATTGTATATTTTCATTAACTTTGGAGGTTACGCTATTTCTTGCGACAGCACGAATGTACGTAATAGTGAAAAAGTAACATACAGCCATGTTTCCAAAGGGTTGCATATAATGACAGTACCATTACCGTATACTAGATAGTAGAAGCTGATTAATAAATGTGTGGTGATTAGTCATTAGGGTCAATTGGCTGAATACAGAGATCGTATCGGCCTTCAGTTAGATGAATTGTACAGATTCTTTATTTGAATATCGATGTAATATATACATCTAATATACATTATTAGAATGTAGTCATGAATGTGTAAGATGGTGAACGTGAATAAATGTTGACAAGTGCATGCTTGGAGGGCAACTTCACTGGGAATGACGGGCCGGTCTCAGTCCCCAGTTAAAGTTTAAAATTAAATTGGCCCTGGAGCCATCCATGCCTTCAACAAAAACTTTTTCTTGATGACTCTTTTCACGAGACACTTTTCCTTAGTAACCTCTTATATAAAAACCTATTTTGCTTATATCCCTCAGTTTGACTTCAACAAAACATTTACGGTGTTATTTGATCGACAGTATCGGATCACTTAGACGGCAAATTTCTATGTTCAGTTATGAACGATGTTTAAAGGTCGATGTTTCATCCCTTCAATAGAAATAAACATTTGTTTTTACTTGGGATATGAGTATGATTTATGATCCGGATGTTCCAAAGTTGTGAAAACCCCAATGCTTTTAGCTAAATCCCTTTCTCCAGAGTCATATGTGATAGCTTTCAAAAACGGCCCTTTGAACTCGGGTATCCACGGCACAATCCACATCACCAACTGGGAACCAGCCCTTTTGACGCATCAATAGATTTAATTGCTGTCCCGCAACCGTCGGGTAAATAAAGATCGTGATTAACTAACGAGATCACAGCCGGCCGGAATATTCGACCCTCATCTGGCTTACGCCCCCCTTCATAGTTCACCAATCTGATTTAAAATGTTTCACCTCGTGGGATTTGATAAATCCTAGAGTCGATTTGGAAAGGGAAAATAAATACATTTTCCTAGCCAATGAAGGTGAGTGATTTTGTAAGTAAAAATCAAACAGGTGTTGGAGGTAGAATCAAAATATAAGTCATAAAACCAATCGAAAGGATTATTTAGCTTATTAGTTAATTATGTAGTTTACAGAAGGTAAACTTTCTATTGATATCCGATATCCGTTGAGAAAACTTTAACAATTAGTGTCCTGTAGCCCTCAGCGTTTGGAAGTTTAACTCGTAACTCCGCAAAATGCAATGCCTTTGAGTAAGCTCTAAATACTGTTAACACTTCAAAAACTTTAAACTTTGGGAAAACCCCGAGACGCGTAAACTTAATTTTTTGTCTAGTTTCTCAAGAACCAAAAAATGTTGATGTAATTCTCCAGGATAACAGGATACAAATAGAGGCTTAACTATTTCAAATGGCAAGACTTCAGTCATAAATGTACAAAATGGCAAAAAGAAGGAAAATTCGAAAGGTTGTAGCTTGAGATGGGAAGTTGGTGTCCGAGTAGATGGAAATCACGACAGCTCTAGTGGTTAGGACAGCGGCGTAAGTCGAAGGTCGTGAGTTCGATTCCCGCTTTTTCATTTAGACCAAAACTTTACATAAAAAGATTAATAAATTGTACTAAATAAGTTCATCTGTTTTAGTATAGATTGTATGACCTGGTGTCTGAAATGACGAAGCATTGCAGTCTAAGTCGGTTGGGAAGCGACGATCTCCTACAACTAGGTTAAGGAGGATACTACCGACCCGCCAATATAACAGGGTAGGTCAACTCCCGTGAGGTGTAACAATCGCGGGGGGGGACAACCCTTCGGGGTGAAAATCCATAAATATCATTATTAATATTATAAAACCAGCAGAATTTTTTTGACTCCGGGAGAAAGACATTACATAGGTTTTCGAAGATTTTATAGTCAAATCAATTTTATGATACCAAAGAATTATTCCTGGGAGACTTTTGTAAAAGAATTATCCTGCGAACTCGAAATTTCGCGATAGATTTTAAGATCGTCTACACAGCAAAGAAAATTAATAGAAGAAATGGAAGAATCAATATCGTTAATAAATAAAAAAATAATAGCAGCACTAAATGAGAGCCCTGTGGGACGCCAGTTTAAACGCGAAATTTAAGCGAAAGGGAAGAACGACAATATTTGACGAGAAGAAACAAGAAATATTTGACACCAATTTTAAAGACAGTTTGGAAACCAAGAACAACACCAGATATACCCCGAGGAATATCGAGTACTCTGGGGGAGTGAAAGTGACCAGACCTCTATGTTTCTATTGAGGTTTGGTTTGTGTTACTTTGTCGGAATGAATGTAATTTATTAGCGTGAAAGGAATGAGTGGCTTATAACCCCGCCCCGAGGAATATCACTTACTCTGGGGTGAGTGTACGATGTCTAAAGAGTAAATGTAATTTATTAGCGTGAAAGGAATGGGTGGCTTATAACCCCGCCCCGAGGAATATCGAGTACTCTGTGGGAATGAATGTGATCAGACATCTATATTTGGGGTGATGTATGTAAATATATATGTTTTGTTTTTATTCTGAATTTGACACCCTGAGGTACAAACGAGAGACGAACATTCTAGAATATCAACGTAGTATGTATCTGAAATCAGAGAGTCGGTAACCAGATCGAGACGCACAAATGGCTGCAGTGTAAAACAAAATATGCGCGAAAGAAAATAAAAAGATGCAAAACACGCAGAGGGTCGGCGATGACCTCGCTGTTTGTCATAAATTTTCCCACTTATATAACACCAGATATACCATATTGATGGATTTTAAATAAAAGAAGGTCAATATGTTGACATAATAAAAAGCTTGTGAGACATGTAGATAAATGACATCAAATTGATGTTTTCATTGAAATTCAGATAGTGTTGCAAAGTTAGTTAGTGGTAGTTGAGCGTTAAGGCCATAAAGCCATGTTGTTCTGGAGTTAAAACAGAGTGTAATGATTGAGATAATTGATCGTAAATCAGGTTTTCGAATGATTTGTGAATGACAGAAAGAATATTAACAAGGCGTTCATTTATCGTTAGAGGTTAATTTCTTATATTACATAATTGATTGTTTATCAATTTAACATTTTCTCTGTGAACGTTTTTTTTCCACTCCATTCTTTTCTGATTGTATACAATTTATATTGAAACTCGTTCTGACCATTCGTTTCCACTATTCTCCGCACACCAGCTCTTTATAGGTCTGTCTAGTCGTATCCCACACGACATTTCGCTTTCTTTTTTATATCCCCCCCCCCAACGACAGTTTATAATGCAGTTTACCCTCAACATTTCTTCTTCTATCTCGGCTTAAACCTTACCGTCTTTAAAGACGAACCATCCTCGTTCACAACATACTTCCGTTTTTATTTTTATTTACCGTTTCGTTTAAACGTGCGCATGAGAAAAGGCTTTTTAAGGACGGTTATAAAGCATGCGCCAGGAAGTTTTTTTTCTCAAAACACATTTTCGACAAGGAGACGACTTTTTATAGTTTATTTTTTTCGACAATGATACTCTTCGCATAATCGCACAAAGATTTCCTGACCTTCTGCGGTTCTCTTATGAAAGAATTATTTCAGCCGTCGACGCATACAAGCTAAAATATATCATCATTCAATACTTTCTTTCCACTGTATACCCAAAATACGAACTATAATTTACCTAAAGGTTAAAGGTTAAAAGGATTCGGCCTTTTACGATCTTGCGCAGTCCATCAATATTGGTCTATCGAGCAACCCCCCCCCATTATTATGTAGCTCTTTGTATGTAGATAGCTATAATTGTATCTATTTGTTAAGCTCAAGGCTTTGTAACAGATCAAAAAGCTTTGTTAAAACACCCGGGAGTTCCATCTTGCCATCGAACCAGTCGGTTGTTTATTTTTCTTCCTGGCAATATCTGAGCAGGCTTCTGAACAGTAAGACGTCCTGCTATCAATCTAATCCTTTAGTAGCTCTGCCGTTAGTTTCTGCAATGGTTCTTTCCTTCTAGCTTGACTCTATATACAAATGTATTCTTATTGAACAAAGAACCCATTATCTGATGGATGTGGGTTTTTTGTAAATTTGAGCTGACATGCTCGAGGGAAACCTCACAGAGCAGGACGAACCCCAGGTAAAACTTATAAGGCTAAGTGGAGTCGCCATTATTTTCTAGACCCTTTGTTAAGCTAAAAGCAGATCTAGGGGACCCTTGCATCTGGTTTGTTCTTCCTCTTCCTGGCAATATCAGCACAGGCTTGTTTGAGCAGTCCACTTGAGACACGTATTTAAACCTAAAGGCTGCGTTGATGATGATCGTAAAGGTAGCAGGGAATCCGACCGTTAATAATGTCTCTAGTGTTTTGAGTTAATACCGGTCATAACAGTTCGGGATCATGATATGTAATTTCTTCAGATTATGTGCAAATTCGTCGGCTTCGGTTTGGTTGTCCTTGACTTTGCAAACGCCACAGTGAATAGTCAAGAGATGTGATCAGCTTTTTATTCCAAAGTATGTATGAAATTGTGTTTATTTTTATGTCTGATTTTTGTATTCAGAGACCGGGGATTAGCAGTAACCGACTTGATTTTAATCATTTTAACAGCTTCGTAATAAAAGAAGCAAATAATAATGATAAAAATAAAATAAGATAAAAGAAAATAACAATAAAGAATGAGAAAATAATAGGAGAAAAGGCGGTACGAAAGACCGATTGTTTAAAAATCTGACATAAAGGGTATTCATGATGTTTGTAAGATGTTACCTCGTGTTAACTTCAACAGAGAAATGTCCGGTAAGATCGTGAACGCCCCTTTCTATTCTTCGCATGTAAAAATAAAGCTATAGCAGTCCCTGAAGACTTGTTATTGTTTGTTTTAGCTCAGTTTTGTTTTAAATTGTAAGATGCCAGAAGTTACTGAACAAGGAAAATTAATTAACTCTTTCATTCAAAATGCTGTCTATGCACTCGAAAAGTGCTAACAAATGACACGCTTCAATTCGGGTCGTCTAACAGCCTACAACTTTATAGGACATGGAATGTATCTATTATGATTGAGAGTATTATGAGGACAGGTGAGAAATTAACAAAAGAAATGCATTGGTCTGACTTAATTAATCCGTATGTACGAATAAAAATACTTGTAAACAAAAAACTGGTCGTTAAAAACGGTCCTGGCCTGTTAGATCGAGCAATGTTAACTAGCTGATTCTTACAAGTCTAAGCTATCATTTCTTCTAGATCTTTTGGGTTTTCACTTAATAAACAGCTTATAATGAACGCACTTTATTTTGTCTCGTCTGGTACATATCACATTGAATTCAGAGAGTCACTTGGGGGAAGGTTGTAGGTCGATTCCACAATTATTACATCGAAATAAAGTCGATACTGCAGATCTAACAGGGCCTAACAGGATTAATACAAAGACCGTGATACCTCTATTGCAGTACAAAATCTTTTTTTTACCTCCTTCAGCAAACTTCGCAAACCTACTTCGGATGCTGTTTGCTATTGGTTTCTACTCTGATGGTATAATTTTTATAATCTCCTTTGTGAGGTTGGATAAGTAGCAATCTGCTGCTGAAATTAACAAAAGAAATGTACTGGTCTGATTTAATTAATGCGTATTTAAGAATAAAAATCATGTAAACAAAAAAACAGCTGTTAAAATAGTGGCTGCCTTGTTTGCTACCTACGCCCTAGCGGATAATAAAGTGGCTACATTTTCGACTTAACATCTAACATTGGCCAAAGCCTGTTAAATCTAGTAATGTCAAATAGCCAATTCTTACAAATCTACTTCATCATTTTTCTTGATGTAACAGGACCTGACAGAGTTAACAGGGTTAACACAAAGATAGTGTAAACCCCTATAAATACACCATCCATCAATATCATGCATTTCAATTTACAAATATCTAGAACATACGAATTTACTATTTTTAATCCAAACTACAATAAAATGTTCTAGAATGTAATTTAAAAAAAAACCCTTAATGCCTTTCGCCCAGGACGCGGAAACCGAATTGAAAAGACAGATATAGAAAGTACTTTGGCATGTTAAAAGACGAAAACCATTAAACTGGAAAATACCGAACGCTCTCCTCCCAATTAAAAGTCACCTGAGGAGTAAGTTCTCGATTTATCGGTGTTCCTAAAAACTTAATATCTTTTCTGTCGAGCAGGAGAAAATAAGTAGAATAACTTTTGTTTGAATTTAAATTGGGTTTATGATACCCTCAATGGTCCAAAGGACGAGCGAATGAAAAGAGCGGGTATGTCCAGAGACATTCGAGACGAAAAGAGGTACTTATGTCCCGCATTCTGCAATGAAGCCTATTAAAATTATGTTCGAAAAATGCTGATCGATACGCGGAAATGTCTCTTATTGGTTTTTCTTTTTTTTTTTTAAAGTCGGAAATCGGGGCTGGAAAACACGATTTACACTTCGCTCTCTCAAGCCGGAAATTGGACATTGAACGTCATTTCGTAACCGGTTCTCCCTTTTTTTCATACGTCTGCCCTCTTCAGCCCTGGAAATAAATAAAGAAGAAGAAAGAAACTCTTTTCCAACTAAAAGTTAATGGACGAAGTTGGCGGATTAATATCCGATTTTCTTCTTCCGAGTGGGAGCGAGACGGATAATAAAAGTTGAAATTACAAAATATATAGATATATACATACATTAAAAAACTGAAACACGAGCAAATTGCTAATGAAAAATCCTCAAAAGAGCGTCCCGGCAGAAATGAAGATAGAATTCAATTTATCAGAATCTGCATTGAAACTTAAATGTTTACACAGATTAACAAAAACACGTTTTACTCTTTCGTAAGCGCCAGGAAATTAATCATTAATTAATAATTATCAACAAGCTTTTGAAAACAAAATTTTAATAACCTGAAAAAACAGCTTTATATAAATGAATTAATAAAACCAAAGATGTACACAATATTTACGTGTATTTTAGAGTTATAAAAAAAAGTCTTTTGGTCAAAAAACAAGGGCAGCTGAGGTGTGAGATAATAGATTTTAATGAAACTTTTTTTTGGCGATATTAGGGCAATATTGGAAAACCTATTAGACATATGTCAGATTTTTCTTAGTACTGGGCCCAAGAAGGTAAAAAAAATCATTTAAGTACTTTTTTTTATTTCAGTTTTCTACTTTGTTACAATTGTATTATATTATATATTATAATTATTATAGGTATTATACAGGGTTTCATTTTTAGATGGCCCGGCTGAATTTCTCTTGAACCAATGACCCTAGAAAAAAAGTGTTTAATCATTTCTAGTCTAGTTTCAAACTTTTTTTTTGGAGAAAAATGATACAGGTTACCTCAGGCCCAGATCAACTTCAAAATTTCAAATATGACCATATACATACTGACACATAATTTTGGATTTTGTACGCGGCGGATTTTAAATTGGTCAAAAAATTACAAAGTAATGACAAAAAAAATTGAAAATACAATCATTCGGTTTGCTATTTATTAATCACATTTCATCTTCTGACTTCCTGTCCCTTGCGATTAAAAGCAAATATTTGCTCTTTTTGACCACTCTTCGTGGGTGCTCATGGTGATAGCATCAGGGGAGATGGATTGACGACTATTTTCGATCTTTTCCCGCGGTTCTTCAACTGAAGTTGTTGGGTTAACTGAGTTGGCATAGGCACTGTTTTTTAAATGGCCCCACAGATTCAAATTCAAATAACGTCTCACATGCAAAGAATTGTGTGCGGGGCATCGATCCAGCTGGAGAATTCTTTGCCGTCGTTGTTGCAGGGTAACATCATCTCATAGTAATAGTACAACTTCCCTCAAAAAATGGAAGAACTGAGCACTATTTAAATTATTTTCTTAGAAATAAGGCCAAGTTAAATTATTTGCGAGAAGTCCACACCAAACGTTGATATTATGGGCCACCTGATGTTGACGAAAATACGAAAATTCCCGGTTTTTCCTCTGACCCCGTATAACAATTCCAACGGTTTAGTATGTTATTAGAGACCAACTGGGATGAAAGAACGTTTTCTTCATCTTCCCAGATCGACAGTTGTGCATGGGACGTTAGATGGAAAAAAAGGACATTTTGGACGTTTTGAACCCTCCTTTTATTCGGGGAGGAATCATGCAATAATCCTATAATTAGAGTTGCAGTCGTGTTGGTAAATCAGTAAACACGCGAACTATTTCGGTCTTGATCCCAAATTTAAAAAAATTTGATAAATTCATTCAACATTTTTTTAAATTTATTTTTTTCAACTTTACGGTTTTTTCTTTGCATTCATGAGTTTCTTCATATTTGAAAAAACTATTTAAAAAATAAATTACACCTCTTAAACGGACATTAAACGGAGTACACTTCCTGAAATGTGCTGGCCTCTAGGTTGGAAAATAGTAGTTCAGGACCTCAATACAAAGTTTTTACACTTTCAAAAAAAAATTTTTTTCAAAGTTCTGCCAACTAAAACGCCTATTTCACCACAGTTTACAAGTTTAGTATTGATCACATTTTTCACCTTTTAATTTTGATGTGAACATTGTTTATAGGAAGCAAAGTCGTGCAATATTAAAAAATCAGAAAAAGAAGAATAACTCCGAAACTGTTGAGATTCAGACCATAGCTAATTGGGACCTTTTGGCTTCATTCTGAACGTAGAAACTAATGGCAAATCTTGTAACACGAGTAACAGAACACCCTGTATATACAAACATATACAAACATCACCACCCTTTACAAACATTTCTTCAACATTCACTCCCCCACAGTACTCAACATTACTTGGGGCTGGGTCGAACCCACTCCATTCTCGCTAATAAGTTACTTTTACTCTCCAGACATTACGCACTCACTCCACAGTACTTGAAATTCTTCGGGGCGGGGTTGGGCAACCACTTTCTTTCACGCTAACAAATTATATTCGCACTTAGGAAAGTCCTGAAGCGTTCGATCCTACCAGTGTGAGGCTAAAGTAAAGAATAACAAATAAGCCAAACTAAGTTATTATTTGTATCAATTAAATTTAGAAACAATTCTTTAAAAAATTGGAAAAGTGAATTACTCTTATGAAATAAAACAAGAATTAAGAGAACAATTGAAGCTATACTCGGTAATTACTCAAACTCCATTTCACAGGAGTGCCAAGTAAAAGAAATTAATGGAAAGGGGTCAGGGCTTAAACCTGACAAAAAGTGAAGTATATTCTCTAGATATACTTTTTGCAGAGATGAACGACCCAGACAATATGACGGGCACACGCCCAAAAACGAATAAATACCCTTCCCATTATTACAGCTACACTCCGAATTTTTTTCACTTAATTCGATAACTCCTTTCTGACAGTATGTTCACGGGAAAAAATACTACAAATTTAAATTATTTTAAATTAGCCAAATAAGCTCGTGTTATTGCTTTGTCAATTATGATCGGCAAAACCACGTACGTTTTATTTTTAATCGGGTTCATTATTGGTGAGAAAATTTAATGAGAATATTTAACCTTATTTCCAAAGGCACTCACATGCCTCTGTTTTAAGCGCTTCTCTGTTCTGTAGCGTTAATGTTTTTCGGGTTCAAACTATTCACCATCATCAACAGAATCATACACGCTCATTCGTGGTACAAAACCTCATGGAAGCGTAACGCATACTGAATTAAAGCGTTGGCACATTTTATATTTTTCGTTGGTGACGAATGATGAGTGCAATTTCAATACTGTTTATGTGGCTACATGTTATTTATATAGGACAAATATTAACGGAAAAAATTTGCCTTTGTAAAATGGCTTCCATGAGTTTGAACTGTCCTTAAACATTTTTAATAATACCGACTCTTAAAGCTAGGCGCTCACTAGGCAGCGCGGCGCGGAATTATGAAGGTCCGCACACTATGTAGGAACTGCCCTCGGCCGCGTTGGTCGAATTGCCTCCCCCCCCCCCATCTGGCTAGAGCTGCGATTTAGTGTTGATTTTGCATTTACAGGAGTCCTCGCGTCACAATCGTTGGCTTTGTCTTTACAATTATGGCGTCTGAGGGCAGCCGAATATACCCGAATTCAAAGTTTTCCGCCTGCCCGGGCTACACCACGCCGGGAACACGGCGCAGAGCCTGGTTCCAGATGTCTAGCAACTTCCTCCGGGTCCCGAGCCGCGCCGCGCCTCTCTACTGGCCTAGTGTGAGGTGTTGCATTCTGCAATGTATTCTGCTTGGAGTTCGGTTCCGCACCGCGCCATCAACCTAGCGTGTGCCCAGCTTCACAGCAATGTTCAATTCACTATCGATGCCATACTTGGGATTTGATTGAAGAAAGTCTTCTTTTCTAGTTTTAACGTAACTAAATTTAAAAAAAAAACAGTTATTTCCGAATTATTGGTCATTTCCAGAGCTGGTAGTCTGAAGGAGCGTGGTCAGGAGATAAAGGGTCGCCCGAAGGGTTAGCATTAGAACATTGAACGTGGGGATTTTGGGCTGCGTAATTGCTTCTGCCGCACAGATTCAATTTCATAGATCCCAGGTCTTCGAATCCATAACTCGAATACAATCTCTGCTGAATTAATTAAAATTTTGCTATTCGGTGAGAAGCCGAACTTGGATAAGTTGCCAGACGCGCCTACCTACCGGCCAAGTGTGCGGGGTTACATTAGTTTCAATTCAATATTCTTGAAGTCTATTTCGCGCCGCGTGCACTATCGACAAAGCGTGCGCCCAGCTTAAAGTAGATAACTGAAGGAAAGATATTAATTAGATGGCTAGAAAATTCATGGTTGAAGGATTTATCTAGATTGTTCGGATGTTCTTTCGGCATTTTCTATAGTTAACCTTTGACATATTCCAAAACCAAGTAACAAGGTTCGTAAATTCAGTGCCGCTGAGATCTGAACCTCGACTATTACAATGATAAGTCATGTCCATATTCAGGAACATTTACTGTAAAAAGGGAATTCGCCAAGGCTGTGTTCTGTCATCTTTGCATTTTGATATATTCCGAATGTTTAAGACCCAAGAGGAAGCGATCCGTGTTGGTCATCCGTGTTCCAACAAGAAAGTAGGTTCGACAAAATATTTACAAAAAATAAAATAAAACCAAGGATCGAACCAGCAAGAGCCATTTGATAAGTTTAAGTAAATTCTTCACACGATGAGACTTCAACCTGGAACTTCGCATGGTGAGATAGAACGTCTCCTAACCCTGTTGTAACGATGGGAGAACTGGACACTGAATTAACTATTGGAAAAAAATAAATGAAGCATTTCAAGTGAATCGCAAACTCAAAATTTCGTGTCTATAAAAAATTTTCAATAAACAGGTCATGAAATAATAAGCAAAATTTCTAGAAATTTTAAAAGAAAGAAAGCTACTTATGACACATTATGCACTGGGAACAATACCAATCCATAAGAAATAGATTGGTTGGCAACCAAACTCATTGTTGAAGGTTTTAAAAAGATGGTTTGGGTGTGCATCGACTGACTTTTTGCGGTCGGAAATTTCATAAATGATGATAGATTTCCAAACTTCGAAAGACTCCAAAAACAAAGTAACCAGGATTCGAGAATTCAGATTTGCGGAGATTCGAACGAGAGACCGTTACAACAATGAATCAACATCATTACCATTGAATCCACGCGATTTTATTATTAAATAAGCTAAACAATTGGCCAAAGTGAATTTTGTTATAATTTACTGAAGTTTCTGATGACTGGAAGACCCAGAGATTTTTATATGCTACACCAGTTTTTAATAGAAATGTTTGAAAATGTTGAATCCTTTCAGAGTTCACATTTTTTACACAAATCGAAGGAAAAACTCTTCCCATTTTGAATCGTAACCTAAGTAGGATGTCATTAATAATAATGGTATTTGTACAAAGAGCCACGGCTTAGTGTGTCTTTACAAAAATCTCTTTAACCGATGTTGGTTCACATCAATTTTTAACGTATACTCCTTGCATAATTAAACCAGGGCATGCTTACTTTTAATGCAGGTAAGGAAGAAATGGAAAAATCAAATCCTCATCTGGGGAAGTCTCTTTTCACCGAAGTAAATCGTCAAAGGATGCCTTAAGTGCCTTCACCAAACTCGGCAGCACTCGAACCTTTTAAAAGATACGACTTCTTTTTAGAAATCGCTATCAGGCCCGGGACTTTTTAAGGTCGAATCTCGTCGTCTCGCTCTAATAATCCATTATTGTATTACGAAAAAGAAATACGATACGAGGAAGGCTCAGTCGGATATTAAAATAAACTTGGTTGCCTGCATCTGGTACAGAAATTTCAAAATAAATTCTAAAAAGCTTCAATCAAACTAAAGTTTAAAAGGGTTTTTTCCTGATAAACACAATGGTATAGTCAAATAAAGTTTAAAGGAAAAAGATCAATTGCGAAAATTTTGAAAATGTCCAAATCAAATAGACGAGGAATAAATTTAATAATGCATTCTCGTCAATTTTGATGACTGAAATGGACAGACAGAAACAAACTATGGAAAAACCAACCATCACTCATGGCTCCAAGAGATGATACGAACAGGATCTTTGAATTTAATCAAAAATTCCGAATACATCTGGGCACCAAAAAGGAATGGGAAGGAAAGGGAAATAACTCCTTTAAAAATGGCACCATCCTTTCGTGCACAGATGGATCTAGAACACAAGAAGGTACGGGGGCAGGAGTGTTTGAACCCGGCACCAAATACTCAGAACCCATGGGAAACACACCAGTGCCTTCCAAGCTGAGATTCCCGCAATTGAAAGATGTATCCAATGAAATCTAAATAAATGATACAAAAACAAGAATATAGCTATCATGTCACATAGCCAAGCAGCCATCAAAGCACTAAGTTCAAATACCATTAGTTCAAGGATGGTGCTGAACTGCAATACCAAACTAAATATATAAAGTATGTAGAATTAAGTCAGCCTCTGCTGGTCCCAGGAGACATGGGAGTAGAAGGCAATGAGAAAGCGGACACCCTTGCAAGGAAAGAGGCTACTACACCGCTGATAGGACTCGAAACCTTCTGTGGCATAGGAATCCACACTATAAACGAATATCTCAGATAGAAGGATAAAAAGAAAATGAGGGAACTTCATATTTCTCAACTTTTTCAAGTTGCTATATTTAATTTTATATAATTTTAGCTTCAGTGAGTCTTCGTATGGCCGTAAAGAACCAATTTATTTTGTATTGACAAATACATCTCCTACTATAAGAAGTATCATTTGTTTTTGTATTTAATTTTATGTACTTTTTAGTTTGAATTGTAATTAATTTTTATTTAGTCTTCTAAGGTACACTTTTGGTTTATTTTATATTTATAAAATTCTCGTATATACAGTAATTTCAGTTTAAGTGCTTCTATTTCGTTCCAGCTCCTACGTTTTTAATGCTTTAAAAAAAGGGAAAATTGGTATTAAAACAGGGTGAATTTCAAATTTAGAAATATTAATTTGAAGTTACAAAGGGTTAATTTGGAATTGAATAGGGCTAATTTGCATAAAATCTTTTTAAAAACAGCTATGCTGCATCCCATGCAAATTCCTGCATTAAAGAAAATACAGATAAACTAATTTGGCTCTTAGAAGTCTACACGAAAAGTAGGTGCAGTTAAAATTGGAAATTATTAAATTTAAATGGATACACAAATGATCCCTTTTTGTCATTTGACTTTTTTTTAATGTAAAATAATTCAGCCCTTAAAAACCACAATTTCTCAACTTTTTCGTGTTGTTATATTTAATTTTAGATTCAGTTATTCTTCGTACGGACTTCTAACAGCCAAATTATTTTGAAAAATACATCACGCACTATAAGAAGAAACATTTGTTTTTATATTTAGGTTCATAAATTTTTAGTTTTAATTGTAATTAATTTTTATAGGGTTTTCAAGATTCACTTTTAGTTTATGTCATATTTATACGATTTTCAAATATACAGGGAATTTAGTATGCTTCTATATCGTACCAGGTTTTTAGTAGTTTAAAAAAAAGATAAAATAGAAATTAAAAAGGATGATTTTGAAATTTCAAAAAAAAAAAAAAAATTTGGAATTAAAAAGAGCTGAAAAGTTAGTATTATTTTGTTTTTCACAATCATAAAGCATTACGTCATCTACAGGTCTCGTCGATGCTTTATATTTTAAGTCTATTTCTATTGGGTTGTCCGGAAAATAATGCAGGATTTTGGTATTAAACAAAAAAAAAAAAAAAAGAAACTAGTTACTTTAAAGCAATGTTCTTTAATCAAAATAATTTCCCATACTCTCAATACATTTCTCCCAACGTGTTGGTAACTTATTAATTCCGTCTGAGTAGAATTCAGAATTTTTAGAATTGATAAAGTCAATAAATGCATTTTCCAGTTCCGTTTGATTTTTGAATATTATGTGTTGTAAGTAGTGGTCCAGGTGTCTAAAAAAATGGTAGTCAGTAGGCGAGAGGTCCGGAGAGTAGGGTGGGTGAGGCAAAGTTTCATAGCCAAGCTCCAATAATTTTTGTGACGTTACACGTGACACATGTGGTCGAGCGTTGTCATGCAACAAAATGGGCCCTTTCCGATTGACCAAAGAGGGCTTCATTACTGCCAATTTCTGATGCATGGTATTAATTTGGTTACAGTATGATTCAGCATTGATGGTTTCGCCAGGATTTAAGAAGCTGTTGTGTATTAAACCAAATGAAGCCCACCATACCGTAACCATTACCTTTTTTTTTTCACTTTTCCAATCGCCTTGAGGTGGTGAGCGACGGTCGTTTTACTGACTTTGAGTTGCTCTGCAAGTTCTCGAACAGTTGTTTTGGGGTTTTCTTCCACCACTGATCGCAGAACATCATCATTAAGAGAGGAAGGCCTTCCACGACCTTCTTCATCTTCAAGGCTGAAATCTCCCTCCCGAAATTTTTTAAACCACCTTTGCACAGTGCACTCATTAACACAACCCTCGCCCCAGACTTGGTTAATGTTTCTAGCCGTTTGGGCTCCGCTTCGGCCGAGTTTAAACTCGTAAAAGAAAATCGTACGAAATTCTCGCTTTGACATTATAAGGATGACTGAATTATTTCCAAGTAGCGGAATGCTACAGAGGTAAACAAACAATATCATTTGGAAGAGGATTAATAAGTGTTGACATTCATACAAATGAGTAATCCTGTAAACGTAAACAGAATATTTTATATAGATTTTTTTAATGAAAACTTAAAATCCTGCATTATTTTCCGGACAACCCAATATTTATACGTGTGTAAAAAGAATAGACATAGGGTGTGCCAATGTTATTCTGCTTGTTGCTATTGTTGTATTTTTTGTTTAAACCTCTTTGGTTATTGAGTTCCAATAATCGACGTATGTGAATTATTTTCCCCATTTATGCACTCATAGGGACTTCTGGTATTGGCTGTTGTGTATGCACTACCGAAACTTTTCCGTTTTGCATATAAATGTAACGAATTTGATTTTGCTTCATTGTGCCTGAATGCCATTTTGTTTTTATCGCTCCTCCTTTTTGCTTTTGAGTCGAGTAGATCTTATATATTTGTGATATTTATGGCTTTTGTGGTTTTTAGTGCGACGAATATCTGGCTTATGAATTAATTTAATTCATTTTATTTTCCTATGTGGCCAATTTATTGTCTGTTTGTGATGATGTTTCAACTTTCGTTATTCCGACATTTAAAAGCTACATTCTTCTTTGGACAGTCCTTGTAAAAAAAAATTCTAATTAAAGTAGGATAAAATCTAAATTAATTATAAATATGGCAATATTTTCAACTTACTCGGAAAAAAAGAAGACCCCCTGAGGATTTCTTACCTGGAAAAACATGAACTTTTAATGAACTGTTAAAAATTAAAAAACAAATAGGTAATTTTATTTTAAAAAATAGCTTAAAACATTTATAATTTTATCCGAATCATAACAATACTATTCGACGATCGTGAGATCGTGGGTCTAGTGTGACGTAGATTTTAGAAAAAAGGTTTTATTTATTGTCCCAACGTTTCGATCTCTATTGTGATCATCTTCAGGGCTGAAAGTGTATAACCTTCCACCCACCAGACCGCATCTCACGATCTCCGAATAATCATTAACTAACGGTCACGATACACCACACACTACAACACTGTTAGAAAATGAAAATAAAAACAAATAGGTCAGTTCGTAGAAAATAGCGTTGATCATTTATAATTTGGAAGACCCAACGAGGATAAGGAGACCAAAACGATCAGTAACGGCGAAATAGCACGTTTAATACCCTGACCTGAACCCTGCGAAATATCATAATATATCTTAATTATGTCTCTCATTATTTTACTAATACAGCCACTTATTAGTGCCACTTTTGCGCTTTCATTATTACCTAAATAATTTTATTATTTTAAGTATATATTACTTAATTGCAATCGGTATATTTTGTATTTTTATGTTTAAGGGCTATTATAAAATATCTGCTAAAAATGTATATGTAAAATATTTCGTAAAAATATAAAATATCCTGAATAAAAAATTAAACTGAGTAAAACTTTTTTATCAACAATGTTGCTTTGGAAACAATGAAAATATTCAATTCAGCCCGGTGTTTGTCCTCCTCTTGCGGATCACCGCACGCATTTGACGTAGCACCAATTTTATGAGGTTTTGAATGGATGTACTGCTGTGGAATATTTTCATTCAACGTCACCAAGAGCGCTACTCTTAATTCCTGAAAATTTTCTGGCATCACTGGGTACCGTTTTTCTTTGACAAAAGGTGTTCGATTGGGGTTAAGTCGGGACTATACGCTGGCTACTCCATACAATAAACCAGTCGGCCATTAGAGGCATAAAAGTAACAACGTTTTCTGATAACACTCCTCAATTGCGGAGATGTTATGGAACCTGAAGTTCCATATACCTGCACAAACCATAACACCACTACCTTCTCCTGAGCGCAAATGTTGCGGGGATATATCGCTCTGTTGTCCTTCTCCAAATCTTCTCTCGGCTGGCAGAAAACGTAAAAAAACGTTGGCTCATCCGAAGAGTTTCTACAGAAAATGTAGTCCAATCTCGCTCAGACCATTCGGTGTGATATCTTGCGAAACTTAAACGAGCTATTCGATCCTTTGTCAGTTGTTCTGGACCAGTGGCAGGCCTTCTTGCACGTAATCCAACTTCTTGTATTCGTTGTTTGATCTCAACACCGGTAGAATGTGGATTACGGAGTACATTGGGAACAATAAAACTATCATCTCTCTGAGAGTGAGACGATGGCGTTCTTCCTTGAGTAACCTCCCGTACCTTGGTAGGATGGAAGACTCGCGAAGTCGTTCTGGGTACGTTATGCACCCCGGCCACACACACTTGACTTTTCCTTCGTCCAACCGTGCTATGTTTCGAGAGGAATCTGTATCACTTAAAACCATCACTGAAATTTAGAGCTTAAAAATGGTACAAATTAAAAAAATCAGACCACCGGAACGATAAGAAAACACGTTTACGAGAAAAACTAACAACTATATAAATTTTATTTACAAAATCCAATTCTAAACACAAGTGGGAGAGTTTATCTGTGTTTTATTTACCTCTAATCCTTTGAAACGGAGGTCGAGTAAATGGAGCATTGTCTAAGAGATAATTAAAACTGGTAAGCATGGTCACTTCTTTCCCCTTTCAGTGTATATACTGTGTTCTACTGATGAGGTAAAAATTCAAAAGTTGATCACATCTTTACCAAAAATCAGTTCGTTTTCTAAATGGATAGATAGATAAATAAAAAGCTTTTTTTTTGTAAAAGTACATTTGAACTAAACATGAAAAAACAACAACACAATGCTTATTTGACAAGGTTTTCACCTATGTTTAAGAAAACAGTACTACAGTAATATATTAAATAGCAATGCTCTTAAAAAAATTGCTGAGATACCAAAAAGCTGAATACAACATATACAGAAAAGCGTCCATTTAGTTAAAAACGTTTTTAAAATATATTTAAATAAAAAGAGAAAGTATAAAAAAATAGTTACATATTAAACACAGAATATACTAAAAAAATATATGGAAGATGAAAATAAAAAATTTTAATTTTTTTTTTTTTTTAAATTTTTAATTTTAATTTTTTATTAAAAATTTTTAATACGTATATTAAAAAATGAATAAAACATAAACAGAAAAGAAAAAAGGGTATATTATTAATAAGTTGTTGGTATACTCAAAAGATGTATGAAAGATGAAGAAACCGATATTAACAAAATGAAAAATGTATAGACATTTATTAAAAAATTAGATTAAAAAATTTTTTTGTTTTTTTATATCCACTAAAAAATGAGAAAAATTTATTTAAAAATGTTATTTAAATTTTGGGATTCTAGGACAGTAAAATGGCTATACGTATACATTATTTTTCGACCTATTATCACGAAATATGAACAACGGAGGCGAGAGAGATTATTGATATGGATTATCTAGACTATGGAACATGGATTTTTGTGGGCAAAATAAAAGATTTTGACATATCGCCGCGAACATACCGCCCACCAAAATTAGAATGATTTTTCGGCATCTGGAAAGGAATATCACGTAGAAAACGAGTGAAAATTGAAGGCAAAGAGAGACAACGTAAGAAGCAAAACTAGTAGAAATGACAAGAATTACAGGCACAGACGAAAGGGATCTAGAAGGCATAGAAAGTACAGGTAGAAATGAAGCTAAAAACATTGTAAAAATCAATTGACGGTTACCCATCTTAAGTAGGTTACTTTCCATTAGATGGCAGAATCTTATAATGCCAACAGATGAGTCATACTAAGGATAAAATCTTGCGGCAGGTGATCGATCCTTCATCCACTACCGTTCTTTGGTAACCCAATAACCCATGATGCACCGAAGGCTGTGGTTAATATAATAAAGGCGCGTAAATCAAAAAGTGCACTTGCGACAAGGGCCGCTGGATTCGAACCCGGGACCTCTTTGCCTTACAGTGATTAGCGCCGTGTCAAGGACGAAACCTACGAAAAAACGAACGAAAAAATACTAACCACAGAACACACTCAAAAATATATGTAAGATGAAGATAATAATGAATATACGTATATTAAAACATGAATAAAACAAACTGAAAAAAAATGATATTAATAATAAGTCCTTAGACAAAAAAAATTTTTTTTAAAGTATATTTATGTTATGCACCCTAGCCACGAAAGCTCGGCTTCTTCCATCTTCCAACAATGCTATGTTTGTAGCTGAATTTTAATCTCTTAAAACCATCACTCAAATTTAAAACTAAAAAATGTTACAACTTAAAAAAATCACATCACCGGTACGTCAGAAAAAAAAAGCTTCACAGATAAACCAACAAGCAAGAGAGTGAATTTTCGAAGGTTTATCTACAAAATCCGATTGTAAACACAAGTGGGTGTCTTATTTACCCCAAATCTTTTAAAACGTACCAAATATTGTCCCAAAATAATCAATAAAGAATTATTTAAGGGGTAATTAAAATTATTAAGAGGCGCCACTTTTATTGCCTGCAGTAAACTAATATTGATAGTTTCATGTTAAACTTACAATTACCACAATGCATTATATGTGGTGGTCCGATTGACCAATTTACGTTCTTTAATTAATTAATCTTTACGTAATGTATTGGTTGAAATGAAAAAGTCAGTGTCACGAGCGGGATTCGAACCCAAGATCTTTGGCTCAGTACGCCGCTACCCTATCCACTTGAGCTATGGTGATTTCGTTCCACTCGGGTTTCCAAGTTCCCATGTCAATCTACCGTTCGAATTTTCCCTCCTATTTGCCTTTTTTTTTTAAATGTCATGTAATCAGGATTCGATTCTCGGTGATAAATTGAAATGGAGAGCTGTAGTGAAGATACCCTCGATTTTCTTATTACATCCATCATATTTTGTGTTCAGATTGACCAAATATCTTCTTTCAATTAATTAATCCTTATTATATGGTATTGGTTGAAATTAGCATAACGACGTTTACAGAATTTTATGGCAAAATAAATTTTCCTCTGAAAAAAGGGGAAAAAGTATTTTGAAACTTGAGGCACTGTGACAAAAGAAAAACAGTAATGGAGCTCGGTTGGCTTAAAGCTGGCCTCTCCTGCGTCGGGCTTTCAAGATGGTGAACTGATAACATTCAATAGCCTATCTTTGAGGGCCTTCTCCTGTTTACTCTCAGCGTAAGTATGCATGGCTCTCTTGTCTTCTATACGCCACCCCTTCCGAATACTAATGACAAACGGATCCTGCATATTGTAACACCACCTGTGAATAAGGATAGAGATTGACAAAATTTTTTAAAAATCCGTGACAACTCTTTCTATGTTGTAAATTAGAGATGCATCAAAACGTTGGGAAAGTTACAGAAACGTGATCCACTTTGAGGATAAGCGTGTACTTAAAGGTTATCATAAGAGATAGCTAGACAGGGATTCAACACGAATGCTTTGTGAATAATAAAGCTCTAAACTGTTCTTCATGTTACATCCACTTCACTATTAGCCCTTGAAACATTACTTTTTAAAATAAACACTTAGTTATTCACCCGAGTTCTGTTTAGGGGGAGTAACGCTAAACCATATACGTACTACATTTATTATTATTTATTATATTATAGTTATTTACAAAGAAACATAGTAAAAGGAGTTTTTTTTCGTAAATTCGATTTTCCGGTAATAGGAACTAAAACGAGCCATTTGCTAAATTCAATTCCCCTTATAAACAAATTATTAACAGATTTTTACATAAGAGAAACGAAAAATGAATAAAAATAATGTTAGAATAAGAAGCCTTAACCCTTAAAACTTCGTGAATAATAAATATTAAATCAGTGCTGTCTACTTCCTCTTCAATATTGGCTTAAAATCAATTGTTTAAAATAATATTCTTAGCTTCAAGTCATTATTATTCAATGTATTTTTTTAGGACCGAAAATTCGTTAAATGAAAACTATTAATGTTTAAGGAAGGTGAACAGATTCTACGAATAAATTTTGCAATAATGGGGATAAACTAGTCATTTGTTAAATTTGTAGGCCAATAAGGCAAAAATTTATACAATATTTTTTAAACGCCGTATTCATTGACATAGCACAGCTTTCTTTGACGAAATTAGCCCTTTTTAACTTCAAATTAAACTCTTTTCATTTCAAATTAACTTTTTTTTAAACTGAAAATTAACCCTTTCTTCAAAAATTGAAAAACTTTAGAGATGGTACGAAACGTAAGCATGTAAATTAAAAATGCTTTTAATTGCATTATTATAATATAAAACAAACAAGGTCTTAGGAGACCATGTGAAGATTAATTACAATTAAAATAAAGATTAGATAAAAATAAATGATTCATCCATTAATTTGATAATTTTTATAAAATAAAAACATGGTTCTTTACATAAAATATCTAAAATTATTATAATTAAAATAAAAGGTTGTATTAAAAAAATGCAATTTATAAATTAGTCTACTACTCGTTCGATTTGATATAAACTAGTTTTTATGGTCCGATAATTTTATATTTTAAAATAATTCGATTTAATATATAAAAAATTGTTTTCATATTTAATTTTATATAACATATTTAAAAAAAATTCTAAATTTAAAGAAATTATACTTTACGTTCTTATATTTCAATTTAAGGTTTAAGGGTTTTAGTCTAGATAAAAAAGCCAGTGTCACGAACGGGATTCGAACCAACGACCTTCGGCTAGATACGCCGCTGCTCTACCACTTGAGCTATCGTGACCTCGATCCACTCGGACATCAACCCCACCTATTAAATTTTCCTTCCAGGGAAGTTAGTGTCCGAGTGGATCTAACCATCGAAGCTGAAATGGTAGAATAGAGTAATCCCGCTCTTGACATTGACTTTTTTGCGGGAGAGAGAGAGAGAGAGAGAGAGAGAGAGAGAGAGAGAGAGAGAGAGAAAGAAAGAAAGAAAGGGTCGAGAGGGAGGAGAGAGGGAGAGAGTAAAAACGAAAAAATCATCATCCTTCAAGCTGAATTAGATACCCATGTGCACAGAACTTTTCAAAGTACATCAATAAATATGCATTTTATCTAAGGTCTTGGTTGAGACAAAACGTCACAAAAGACAAGACCATAGCTTTCATGTCAGGTAGCCCTGCAGCCAGCAAAGCACTAAGCTCAAACATCAAGTTAGTAGTTCAAAGATGGTGTTGATCTGTAAAACCATTTAGGTATGTACAACAAAATCAGCCTCCGCTGGGCCCCAGGAAATGTGGAAGTAGAAGGCGGACACCCTCGCATGAAAAGGGGTTGCTGTACCGCTAATTGAGCACATTAGGTAAACCACATAGGAACCCACACTATCAATGTGTACCTCAGACAAAAGGATAGAAATCGAACCCACGCATTGGACACAAACAATCCGAGAACAGCCTAACAAATTTTGGAAGGTAAGTAGTAATAAAATGTATCAAGGGGAGGAGGAAAAAGCGGTGAATATTAACAGGATTCTTAACAGGACACTGCAAACTAAGCGGATATTTAAAGAAGATTGGCGTAACGGCACGTCCCGATTCTGCAAAATAACACCAACACACCTACACCTTGCACACTAATTAATTTCCTTGATGAATTAAGACTTACAGGTGTGTTCTAGGCACAGAACCATGGATACAACAGCTCTTTAAAGGAGCAGTATATTACACACCCCGAGTAATTCATCTACATCCTCGCTGCTCTGCCAGACGCGTTTTGGCAGTTCGCCTAGTATCAGTCTTCGTGACATTTTGACAAGTTAACAAATATTTAGAAGTTTGTAGCGAAATAAACAATGAACTGGACAAATCCCCTTTGCTCACACACATTTTAAGGTTATATATTGCCAATGTATAATCAGTTCATCAAGATCAAATGTTACGTCGATTGTAATGGAGGTAATACAGTATTTTGAAGGAAAAAATAAAACGAAGTAACAGAAAATATAAATTGTATGTACCAAATGTATCAAAACCTAGTTCATAACAGAAAAAATTCTATTCATTTTGGAATTTACCTTGAAAAATAGATCACCAGTGATGTCCGCTAAAGTTTTCTTTCTATTCAGATACATTTAATTTAAAGTTAACGATTTCATATATATTCATCGTAATAAATAACTGAAGTCTCAGGCAGATTATATATATATATATATATATATATATATTCTTTTATATATGTCATGGTTAAAGCTGTCTCTTATACA
>CM077100.1:4454522-4470998 GCA_039619505.1 Cimex hemipterus
TATATATATATATATATATATATATATATATATATATATAAATTTTATTTGTAATTAATTTTTATATGATTTTCCAAGTGCGCAATTATGTTTTGAAATTTGAAAATAAAAAGGATTTTTTAATTTTATATGCTTACATTTCAGTACAATTTTATATAATTCTAAATATTGATCGTAATTAATTTTCATATTATTTTCAAAGAACACCAATTATTTCGTATATTTTAAAGAAACGGTTAATTTTAATTTAAAATTTTTAATATGATTTAAAAAAACGGCTAATGTCAAATTGGAAAAGGTTAATTAGGAACAAAAATTGTTAATTTGACGGATAAAAATCTACCACTAATCATCAAATTGAAGTGGTTTAGAATAATGAAAGGTTTTGACATTTAAGCTAATTGCAGTCAAATGGACATTTTTCATTTTAATTTGTTATATCATAGAACCCTATTTTATTGCTGCGACAGTCCAAAAGCAAGAGGGATTTTTTTTATTGATGACATCTAAATAAAATTAGCATTATTTGAACAAAAAAAAAAACAACAACAAAAGATTAGCTTTTTAACAATATAATGGATGTATTTATCGAGAAGAGGAGACAATCCTTGGTTCTGTAAACAATTGAGGTCAATTCCATTATGCTGTATAATTGAGAGAGTAGGGTACGTTTCACGGTTGGCTGCAACTGTAACAAGGGTTGCCTATTACCATGACTTTTTTTAAATAGATTTATTGGAAAAGCTTTTTTTACTGAAAAGAAACCTGATTAGAAAATACAAAATTGTTTAAATTTTTAAATCCAGTACTGCCTTTAAAATTGTTTTATTAAAATTCATATTTCATAAATTGTACAATGCACCTTTCATTTTTTACTGTTTTAATAAAACTCTTCGAATGAATACAGTGATAAACGTAATAATCCTACTTATTTAATTATTTACAATTTACCATACAATTCATTTTTGTGTAGAGATTAGTGACCGTTAATCGTTAATTATTCAGTTATCGTGAGATGCAGTCTGGTGTGATGTAGGTTTCAGAAAAACATTTTCTTTATCGTGCCGACGTTTCGATCTTTTATTGAGATCACCTTCAGGGCCTGGGATTTACAAACATAGTTTACATTTAGAAAATACATATAGAATTTGGACAAGTGAATTAAAGACCAAAATTAAAGACTCCATACCAATTACAGATAAATCTGACGTAATCTACAAGATCAACTGTTTAAACTGTCCAGCTACATACATTGGTCTTACATCCCAATATCTGGACAGGAGAGTAAAACAACATATCTACGATTGCAAAAAACCCAAACAAAATCCTACAGCACTCGCTACCCACCACTTTGAACAACAACACAATTTTGGCTTCAAAAATCCAAAAATACTACATACAGAACAAAACAAATTTAAACGTAATTTTTTAGAAATGGTTTACATCAACAAGGATAAACACAGCATCAATTACAGAACTCAGTCGCAGCTACGCCAACATCATTAATCAAATTCAATACAGATAACATACATATATCATCACAGTACATTCCACACATCAAATATTTTTCGCATAGTCTAATTGTCCAACAATCTAATTCTCCTTTTCCCATTTACCCCCTTTCTATGTAATCCTGAAAGAATAAAGTGGCCGAAACATTACCAACACATTGTTTCCCTTTGTCGGCTCTTTTCACCTCAAAGGAGCCGACGACTTATACAAAATTGTCTTTTCTATACCCACTTCCTTCCCCACCACTTCAAAATCCAACATATATAAACATGAAACAGTAAAATCTCACTGGCACTCTCAACACGACATGACACAATTACACAGAAGACAAACACTTTGAGTGAATAGAAATACTTTGATGGAATATAAAATATAATTTTTTGCATTGTATAAATTCACTTTTCCAAATTCTATATGTGTTTTTTTTGTGTAAACTATGTTTGTAAAGATGATCTCAATAGAAGATCGAAACGTTGGCACGATAAAGAAAATTTCTGTTTTTCTGATACCTACATCACAGCAGACCGCATCTCACGATATCTGAATAATTATCCATTAACGGTCACTAATCTCTACACATAAAAATTAGTATTTTATTGTTTTTAAAAGTTATTTTTGAAGGATTAGTCTACAGTATGCTAGCTATATTTTGGTCAAGATGTGGTGAACTATCGAATTTTCGGTGGTAATTCATAATTTGTTTCGGGACCTCGGAAGATAAGTGGCTAGCGAGGTGGCAAGAAGACTCGTAGACCACATGTTCAATTCCCACCGTCACCTTCGGTATTTTCTCCACACTCTTTCCCCAAAAATACAATTTAGCTCATTTTCTTGGTAATGCTAAGAAATAAAGCCATAACTAAAGTTCTCAGGACTCCTCGAAAGACCTTTCTTCTTGTTCCCATTAAATTTTATTAAATCTGTTACTGTTCTATGACAACGTTCGACATATTTATGCACTCTGTGTCTATCCCACATTTTCAATGTTTTCTCATAATCTTAAAGGACGTAATTGTGAATTTTAATTTTTTTCTTCATCAACGGTCAACTAGCTTATTTTGTTCAAAAAGTGGCCAATTTTTAAATTTTTGTCTCGAATACAGACCTAGGTTTGTTCAACTAAATAATTATAAATGGTTCTTTGCAATCATTCTTTCTTAAGGTGTTTGAATCCATCATCATTTTCTATCTGACTGTATACTTTCGAAATATTATCACTCTCGACCAAAATCGTTTCCTGTCAGGTCATTTTCCAATTACAAATATGTTAACGGCCCACCCCCTACATTTTACGAACGACCTTTCGATAATGGGCTTCAAGTTGACTACACCTGCACAGACTTACCTTCTTTGACTCACAATCATTGCTCTTACTGGCAAACTGTGAATCTTGCGTAGTTCAAGAAGAAGAAATTTTGGTCTCTCTCTCTCTCTCTCTCTCGTTTCTAGGACGACCAGGCCAAGTTCTTTTATTGCGTTCTATACAGCTCATGCAGTGTCACAGGATTGGACCGCGGTGGTTCTTTCTGGATGGCAAGAAGTTCCAGCTTTCACCTTTCTAATTTTTTTCCAATTCCCATTGATCAAGTGATGAGTGATAAATTCTATTGCAGTTAGTGAACAAGTGGTAAAAGGTCCAAAGTCTGGTCAAAAAAGGGTTGACCAAATACTGAACGTTTAAAATATTATATCAATTAAATTGTCCAGTTTAAATGAGTGCGATTAGCGCAGTTTGCGCAAATATCTCATCATTTATTCTATTTTTCCAGGTGTACCAAATACAGAAGCGCGATGTTTGGAATCTATGACGCTTAGCAATACGATTAACATACTCTCAGTTTGAAACTTTGAAACTACAAGTGCCAGTGTTACAGCGAGCACCTTCGCTCTCTCTCGAGTCGTACACAGTTGATTATTTTCGATTAAAGCTTTAAATTGGCCGCCGCCGGCCTTTCGGGGTTTTGTTCCTTCTCGAAAAGGAATCACCTTCTCTAAACTTGGCAAACCACCTCAGGCACGCCTTTCTCGTTAATAGTATTTTCATCGTATAACACATTGAGTTTCCCGCGAGACTGAGTGAACTATTTGTTTATGAAACTGCACTGACAACAGTCTTACGGTAAAATTGAATAATACTGCAGTGACAATCCTTCCTGTCAAATCCTTTCACATTTTTCATCACAGTTTGTACAAATAGTCAAAACGTAAATAAAAGTAAATAGGAATTAAAGTTGAATATAATTGATCAAGGTTTGGTCAAAGGTTCATTTTTGCAAGGTTTGCGGAGCAAAATTACAATAAGCATTAAGTTAACTAACTACCAGTTTTCGTTTCATTTATAATTGACAAACATTGCCGGCCGGACGAGCATAATTCTGCCCTGAGCCCTTTATAGTATTTGAACAATTGATAACAAGTTTGGAACAGCTTAAATATTGACAGCTTCGAAACATTACGTTCAAAGGCTATTAGATAAGATGTTGATGGTGAAATCCTTTGAGGCGGACATATTTCCCTCTTCTATCAAAAGGATAACGAGTGACGTGAAACGTTGGTGATTTTCACTGCCTCGGGGCGGTTTTTCGCACACGCTGTTATCTGACTGTTTGTGCCCAATCGAGAGGAGAAAAATTTAACCAGAGTGGTATACAATCGTGGGTACATACCTTCAGAACGAGGTGCGACCAGGCTTTTTGTAAGTATTGAAGTCAATTTATACGTTTAAAGGTTTAATAATAAAGAATAATTTGGTGTATTTAACGGTCACGGATTTCTTCAGAAAACAGTAAAAATTAAAAAAGTAAGTATCTATAAACCTGTAATGAACCATTCATTATATTACATTAATAATTATATGAGAAATCGTGAGATGCGGTCTAGTTTCAGAAAAAACATTTTCTTTATCGTGTCAACCCACTTTGTCACTCTTTAACACGGCACACAAGAATAACACATCTACACGGAAAACAAACACTTTGAGCTATGAAGATGATCTCAATAAACATCAAAACGTTGGCACGAATAACCATTCTTAATTATTATTATTATTCAAAGATCGTGAGATGCGGTCTGGTGTGACGTAGGTTTAAAAACACTTTATCGTACTAACGTTTCAACCTTTATTGAAATCAACATTAGGGCCTCAGATTTATAAAGATTGTTTAAATTTTACAAAAACAAGTAAAATGTAGACAAAATTGAATCTATACAATGTTAGAAAATTTTAGATTCATTCAAAGCACCCTCTCAAAATGATTGTTGTCCGTGTAAATGTGCCATTCTTGTGTGTCGTGTTGCGAGTGCCAGTGAGATATTGATGTTATAGGTTTATATTATTTGGATTTTGAAGGGGTGGGTCGTAATTATCCCCGTCTACATCGTATATATAATCCTGAAAAGATAATCAGGCCGAACCATTTCCCATTTTTTCCTATTGTCGGCTCTGTCGGATCATTTCACCTCAAAGCTTCATTCGCCTGCCAACGTTTCTATCTTGATTGAAATAATCATCAGGGCCTGGGATTTACAAACATTGTTTACATTTAATGAATACACATAGAATGTGAAAAATTCAATTTATACAAAGCTAGAAAATTTTAGATTAAAAAAACGTACAATGCTACAAAATTTTTATATTAAAAAAAAATTAATTTACACAATGCCAGAAAATTTTATACTCCAAAGCATGAATTTATACAATGCTAGAACATTTTATATTAAAAACATATACAATGCTAGAAAACTTTATATTCCAAGAAATGAATTTATACAATGCTAGAAAAATTTTATATTCAAAAAATGAATTTATACGATGCTAAAAATTTTAGATTAAAAAACGTACAATGCTAGAAAAATTTTATATTCAAAAAATGAATTTATACAATGCTAGAAAATTTTAGAATAAAAAAATATTGAATGCTAGAAAATTATCGATCTTGAATTTGAATTGATAACTATCAAATTTATTATCGATAACAAACATATATCCTCATCACATCACACAAAATATATAATATAACTGATAAAAAAATCATAACATTGCACACATCATACATCTCTACATTGTCTATTTCTTCAACAATTCGGCTTTTCTTCCCTTAATTATCTCCGTCTGTATAATCCTGAAAGGATAATCAGGCCGAACCATTTTGGATTCATTCCGCAGGGGGAAAAAACTGCTGTATTCATAATCTAAAAAAGTCGTATGTTGGACTAAACCTTAAACAATAAGTAGCATCTTAACTACCACATCCTTTTGGAATCGTCAAAAATACAATCAATATTGGTGAGCAGCTTCTAATAAAAACAACAAAAACAAGATATAACATAGTTTATGTAATTACAATAGTAAACCATGTAACAATGTAAACAAACCGAATGGGCCGACTTTTAATAAAACAAATTACCGACTGCCCTCGGAAATACTATACTACAAAGGGGACTAACACAAAGACCAAAGGCCAAATCACGTCATACTATCCTCCGGGTCGATTCTTTCTCTGGAAAACAAGGGCTATTGCGATAGACAACATTCAAAGAAGATGGAGAAACGGCGATACGTTTCTATGCGAAACACAACAATAGGTTAGACAATGGCCAAGGATGGTCATGGACGAGAAGTAATGCCATCACATTTGCTAAAGGCTGTAGGTGTACTTTTTAAGTACGGGAGATTTTCTTTTTGCGTACAACTGGTGAAAATTAAATGCGTTAGTTGGGTTATTTAGTTATTAGTTAGTTATTGGGCTAGTTCTGTAACTCTCTCCTGTTCATTTATTCCGTATTGACCAAATTGAAAATTACTTCGTTGAATTCGCTAATTTGTGGTCCGATTGACCAATTGTTATATTACAATTAATTAAGGGTTTCAGTTGTGATAAAATAGTCAATGGCAAGAGCGGGATTCGAACCCACGATCTTCGGCTCGATACGCCGCTGCTTTTCTACTTGAGCTATCGTGACCTCGACCCACTCGGACACTAAATGCCCATCTCAGCCTACCTTTACAATTTTCCCTCCTTTTTGCCATTTTTCAAATGTCGTGTAATCCGATTGGATTCTCACGACAACTTTATCAAGCCGAAGATCGTGGGTTCGAATCCCACTCGTGCCATTGACTGTTTTATCTCAACTAAAAACCTTAATTAATTGTAATTGATTTGTTGTTTGCGGTCATCCGGGTCTGCCTATTCTGTTTTGATATCAGGTCGATGTATTTAGCATTCTTCATATGTGCTTGCCTCTTATTTCTACGACTGGTAAATTCAAAATTCGAATGGAAAAAGATAGCTCGATAAATACATAAAAAAGAATTTATGCGTACCAAAAATACCACCGTTCTACGGACATAAACTAAAATCCTAACAAAAAATAGAACATTTCCATTGAAACGACGAACGAACATGCAAATATTGTATCATCGTAAATGAAAATCTCATTAACGAACGATTAAATCGTGGTTTCTTCACATTTCAATCCCATCTCCCATTAACTAGTGAGCATGAGAGTCAACAAGAATATTTGGTTTGTCGTGTATGCTTTCGGGATAAACGCCATGGGATATTGCTATCATGGAGGCAGTGGAGCCGGATAGAGTGGGAGGGGATGAAACAATAGGAAAGCAGGGGGCTAAGTACTATCCGATGAGTGCGGGCACGTCAGGCAAACTGTTACATCCCTGGGAACAATCAGAAAACGGGATAATGACTATATAATAATAAGACCTCGTCCCGAAGCCGGTCGGCAGTTGAATAAATACTTCCGTTTAAATACGTACAACATTGGACGGGTGTCAATTAGCTGTTCTGGGTATTTAACTTACGTTAATTAACTCATGCTTACTGACAGACAACATGCCTATCATTATGGGGAAATAATAATAATTTAATCATGAAACGTCGTTCCTCGAGATATAAGTCGTCAAAATAACTTTTCATACTACTGAAGTTTTTTTTACTTAACCTCTATCGACAGTGTGCTATATTTTCTTCCTCGCAAAAACTATAATTTTTTTACAGACAAGTTTGTCCTCAAACAAGCGAAAATTAATTTGTAGAAGTCGTGAGAAGTGGACAAGAATGAGGTAGTTTAGAAAGAAAAAGCTTTTTTTATTTTTTTGACGACGTTTCGACCTATACTCAGGTCATAGTCAGGGCCTGGGAACATTTCAAAATATATTTTCATTGGAAAAAAATACAATTTAAGATGTAAATATAAATTTTGAACCAAGTATTTTTTTCTTAAATAATTAAGGAGGCTTATCGATATGTTGTTTATATTGGCATAACTGTAAAGTCCTAGTGTATAATAAAATGTTTAAAAATATATATAAATTTTGAACCAAGTATTTCTTCCTAACGAGGCCTATCGATGGGTCAGCACCTCCTAACAAATTTCATGTGTAAAATTGTATGTTGTGTATATTAGCATAACTCTAATCTCCTAATGTATATGTATAAATTTTGAACTAAGTATTTCATACTCACATAAAGTGTGGTGCTATTCTTGTGGTGTCATATTGGTTTTGTGTGAAATTGTTGTGAAAAGTGAATATATATTTACACCTTAAATAGTATTTTTTCTAATCAACGTATGTTTTGTAATTTACCCAGGGTCTGAAGATGACCCGAATATAGGTCGAAACGTCGGAAAAAAATTAAGAAAGGTGTTTTTCTAAACTGCCTCAATCTTGACCGGTCCTCACGACTTTAACACATGAAACAACAGGTCACTAAGAAACGCGCAATAAGAGAAAATTGTTATTTCTGGTTTTAAACAAACCTTTCACGGGTTTTAATCCGGTTAGTTCCACTATTTTTTATAATTAATTGATTTTTATACAATTCTTTCTGGAACTAATAATATAGAAAACTTTCATTTTGCTTTCATTGAATTTCAATATTATAAACGGCCAGAGGATGATGAAGTCTTTTAATAAACACATTTTCAAAAAACGAAAAATTTGTCTAAAATAGCATCATTTATTCCTGTAGTGCAACAAAGGTCACGCTTAATAAGGCACGATCTTCTATAAATGTCGCTATACAATTCAAATAAGCGTGATATTTTTCTCCCATTTCCCTCGGCAAATAAATAACGACAATTATTTTCTTTTTTACTACGGAAACTTGCTATGTCAAGTTTGAGCAGTAAAACTCGTTATCGTTCTACCGGTCGGAAAATTTGCCGCCTGCAGGCGTATCTGCACAAAAATCCGGCTCTCCGTCTTATTTTTATAAACAAGTTATATCAGACATTGCATCATACGGATGACATGTTTTTTCAGCAGAGTTCATGTCCAGAAAATATAACGGTGTGATGAACGCATGATTTCTTTAAACAAGCGTGGGACACAATACATAACTTCATATATTTCACTATTATCGAATTTAATAAATTAATTTTACAATTATAACTATATTCTAGATATAATTTGACAGTGTTACGCTAAATTTTGCAGCGTTTCCGCTCTGATGTACATCACCGAATCAACGATGCGAGCCGTCTGATGGAAGGTGAGCATCCTGTCGATCCGACATTTCAAGTGTAAATTATTCTCCTGATTCTCGTCTGAATTTAACACATTAATGTATAATAATTCAACGAGAGAACGATTGGACTCGTTTACATGATTACAGTTACATTTTCCATCGGGTACGTGTTTCTATTTGAAATGTAATTCGTGTTTCATTTCATCGATCTGTTTCATATTTTAATCATGTGGTTATGAACGCACTAAAAATTTAACAATAATTTTTTTAAACGAAAATATCAATCCGACATAGAATCAGTCAACAATAAACAGGCACTGTGCGTGTTTAAAAATAAAAGGGCGTATAAAAAAAATTAACCTAGAAGAATTTTTAAGTTTGATTAAGTCCTAGGTTACGATATTTCGGAAGTATAGCAGGTTGAAGACTAAAAAGAAATGAATATTTGTTGGGAGAAAAATTGATTTAGTCAAAGGTAACATTGACGGCCAGAAATATCTTTCAGTGTACATTGGGCAAAAAAAAGCCGCAGAAGACAACTGTGACAACAATATGGCCGGATATCATAGCGAAACCAAAAATTCCACTGGGAAATATCTTCCAAGATGAATACTTTGTAATGCAAATCAAGTCGGGATTTAAAAGTTACATTGAAATCGTAAGGGTAGTGTGGTTTTTTCTGCAAAAACTGATTTTTTTTTCTTCCTTCTCACATGATTTTATTCGATATTAGTTTAAATCAATTAATTAATCTTTAGGTAAGATATTGGTTGAGATGAAAAAGGTAGTGCGACGAGCGGAATTCGAACTCAAGACCTTCGGCTCAATACGCCGCTGCTATACCACTTGAGCTATCGTGACTTCAATCCACTCGGACACCAACTTCCCATCTCTTCCTACCTTTCGAATTTTCCCTCTTTTTTTGCTATTTTTCAAGCCTCGTGTAATCAGGATTCGATTCTCGGCGACAGTGGATCGAAGTCACGATAGCTCAAGTGGTAGAGCAGCGGCGTATTTATCCGAAGGTCGTGGGTTCGAATCCCGCTCGTCACAATGACTTTTTACTTCAAGCAATACCTTACATAAAGATTAATTAATTGAACGAAGCTATTTGGTCAATCGGACCAAGAAATATAATGGATTAGTTTAAATCTTGGCTGTTGAAAAAAAATGTTTTGGAATGAATTCAAATCGCATCAACTAGCATTGTGTTTTACTTTGTATTTTTCATTTTTGATACCCTATCATTCTATCTCTCGCCCTCTTTTTCTCTTTCTCATTCCATGTCTTTGTCTCACTGTTTCTCCATGCATTACCTAAATATTCTTTCTCTCTTTCTTCTCCGTCACTCATTCCCTCTCTTCCTCCTTTCTCTACCTCACTCCTGTTTCTACTAACCAATCTATCTTCCGATTCCGCTGTAACACTCCATCCGTATCTATATAGTGTATCCCGTCAACAGATTTCAATACTTGAATAATCAAAGAGGATTCGTGTAAAATTGAACGAAAAAAATGTCTCGGGAGCTAAATTCCAACCCCGCTTCCCCAGTAGTGCCCCACTGGGAAACGCTGGTTGTTGAAGGTCTGAGGGAAGAGAAATCTGACCGAGGACCGAGACGAAGTGGGCTAAAGGGGCTCTGGTACTCCTTAAAATCTAAAGAGAGGTATTCAATCTTTTCAAGCTCTCAATAAAAAAATGAATCAATCTTTTCGTTCTCAATGCCTTTTTATTTGTGTAATTAAATACAGTAAGATTATCGATTATTTGATGGTCGTGAGATGCGGTCTTGTGTGACGTAAGTTTTAGAAAAAACATTTTTTTTATCGTGCCAACATTTCGACCTTTATCGAGATCATCTTCAGGGCCTGGAATTTATAAAAATTGTTTAAATTTTACAAATTAAGAAAGGTTGGTAAAAAAAAGTAAGATTATTATTTTATCAAATGCATTTGAGTTTATGTGTAAAGTTGTAAAAAGTAACTAGAAAAGTGAAATATTTTGTATACAATTGAGTCTTTTCACGAGACAGACTTTTATTATGCAAGTATCGAGTGATTGAAACCAGCTCATTTTTTTTGTCAATATTTCTTAATTTTGCAAAATGTTTTGCTTAATAAATTTACCATGCTGTAAATGTAATATGTTATGTAATGTTTGGGATAAAAAGTCAGTGCTACCAGTGGATTCGAACCCACGACCTTTGGTTCAATACGCCGCTTCTCTACCACTTGAGCTATCGTGACTTCGACCTATTCGGACACCAACTTCCCACCTCAACCACACCTTTTTTTAAGTTTCCCTCTTCTTTTCGCCATTTTTATCTTCCTCTATCTCAACCAATACCTTACTTAAAAGTAAATTAATTGAAAAGAATTTATTTTGTCATTTGAACCTCCTAATAGATAATATGTGTTGTTAATCAAGTCTTCTTCCCGTAGTTCATTCTTCAGCTATAGTTACGCAAAACTTACATCGTTATGTTGTTTATTTAATGCTGTGCTGTCAGAAAAATTGTGCGAATTAACCTTCCAAAATACGTTTTCTTGTTATACTTCTGATTTCTTGATTTTTATGAACTTCAGACTGCCTAATTATTTTTCATAATAATTCAGGAATTTAGTTTACATGCTTCTTTTCATTCCATCGTCAAAGTTTTATTACGTCTTTAAAGAAATGGTTGATTTATAAATAAAAAAGATTAATTTAAAGTGAAAAAAATTAATTTACAAATAAAAACTACCAATTTGAAGTTAAAAATGGTAATTTGAGGGGAAATGCTATATATACAATATACGATACATTTACATCTAAACATGTATGTTTTCATATTGTTTGCTATTTTTGTGTAGAAAAAAGTAAAATTGGATAAAATGTTTGTAGCTAAAACTTTTATCTGTTTTATTTAGGCTTTTTAAGGAACGCTGTATCGGTTGGACTTGAGAGAAAATTGTCGTATTCGAGATCTCTACAATCCGTTGTAGGAGCATAAACTTGAATCAGCGACAAAGTCCTTTCCTTTCCCTGCCTAACAGCAGGACTTCTATTCTAACCGAAACTCCTTCGAATTCAAGAATTTACTTTAAGGCCCGGGCTGATCGAAAAATGCAGTACTCTGTGATCCCAAGCCGTTCACGCATGAGTGAATGTCAATACTGATTTTCTACACATTATTTTTTTTTTTACCTCGTTTGACTTCTGATATGCTTAAAATACCTCAAGCAAAAAATGTTCTATTAAAATTAGTCAATATTAAGTTTTTCCTACGGTTTTGCCCAAGATCGTGAGTGTTTTGTTTTGAAAATAATTTGCGCCCGAAAAACGTATTTGTATCATCAGAGGAAGGTTTTGGGATTGACAGAAGAGAGTCGTGTGATAAATCGCTATTTCTTCCCTGTAACGTTTGGGGCCGATGGGTCGTAATTTTTATTTCCGCGATCGATCCCAATTTGTTAAAACGGCCAAGGGGAGCGACGGGTTTGGTTCATAATTTTCCTCAATCGCCCTTCGTGGCGTATGAAACAACAATATATAAAACAAAAATTACACGAACATTAAACGTGATATATTAAACTTGGATTTTGCCAACTCAGAAAGCAACAGTTCAAATTAAAATATGCGACAATACAACTTCTTATCCAGTAATTTTACGATGAAAATTTTATAACAATAATTATTCTTGTTCGAAGAAGTGTCTCTGGGGCGATATGAGGAACTTGCAACATAGATTAGCTTATTACACAAATACTGATTTTCTTTTATAAATACTCAACTAGCCCTGCTTGAGTGAATTTAAGGATCATCTCATTACAAAAGACTTGAAGTATTAGGCAGATTGCTCCTAGTACTCCAGTATACCATGTTTAGAAATTTCCTGAGATCTACGAGGTGATTTAATTTTTTCTGAAATTATTTTCGGAAACTCGTACCACAATCTATCCCCTGAAGATGGCCCGAATGAAGGTCGACACGTCGGCAAAAAAATGAAAAAGGTGTTTTCCTAAACTACCCCACTCTTGACCGATCAAAACACACACATTTCTAATCGAGAAGTACACCATAGCCAACATGGGTTGTTACGAACATATCACTATCGAACATGCACATCAATCCATAGGAAGAAACCAGAAGAAACTAGCAGCTGCTACAAATCAACGGATTGTCTTACAAAAATGTAGACAAAACAAGATATTTCCCTACTCACATAAAAATAACTTTATAATAACTTTTTCACAAATGTCATAAACGTCGCGCTAACACAACCAAATGCCAACATCACAAACATAGAAAAAGTCGTTTATAAATTTGAAACAAACATTTTAAATATTAAAAATAAAACTCGCATCGACAACATTAAAACACTAACAGACAATATCCATTGATAAAAACACATTGCTTCAACCATGCTACCAACTAATATCCTTAACAAATTTTACACATACCAACAAAATAATACGACAAGCTATTCTAAAAGCTATTTATCAAAAAGCTCAAAATTTTAATCAATGTGTGGTGTTCAGTGACCGTTAGTTAATGATTATTCGGAGATCGTGAGATGCGGTTGGGTTTGACCTAGGTTTTAGTAAAACATTTTCTTTATCGTGCCACGTTTCGAGCTTTATTGAGATCAACTTCAGCGCTTGAGCCAACGATTTGGGCACACTCACAATAATGCCACATCTACACGGAAAACAGGCACTTTGAGCGCTGAAGATGATCTCAATAAAGACCGAAACGTAGCACGATAAAGAAAGGTTTTTCTAAAACATACGTCACACCAGACAGCATCTCATGATCTTCTAATAATCATTTTAGTCAATAAACAAGTAACACACAGCACAAACAAAAATAATTGCTTTCTAAACCTTACAAAAAATAATATTCCTCCTGATATTCTCAATCACTTATCACTAGGACCCAAATTTGCAAAACCGCACGCCATTTTGACCAAACAAGAATCGCAACACACTTTATTCCCTGACGATGACCCGAATAAAGGTCGAAACGTCGGAAAAAAAGCTTCAGAAGGGTGTTTTTCTAAACTATCTCATTCTTGACCGCTCATCACGAATTCAACAAAATATTGTTAACAATAAAATATGTTGTTTAGTGATTCTAGAGCACTGAGGAAGACGAAATATTAGATAAACTGAAACCTTGGCAAGCTTATCAAAGTTTTGCTTATTGGACCAAATCTTTGGTCTACACGTAGAATTTTTTTGACTTGGACATCTAAAAGGTAATATGAACCTTAGGGTTTTGGGAAAAAGCCCGTTTGTAAGTTTGTCTGGTAAGTAATTAAGGGCTGCTGGGTTCGGCCCCTACAGTGCTGAGGCGTGTCAACGCCTTAATCGTTGCTGCCACCCGACGTCCCAGGATAAATTCGATCTTTACCGAGGTCTACACAAACACACTTAAATGGCAAAACGGCGAAACACATCTGACAGATCAACAACCCACAAGAGAGATTAAAATGATCCGTGCCGACCATGTTGCAACTATTAAAAATGAAATTTCTGCTGAATTTACGGAACCTTTTCTAAGTATTAGAGTGGGAAAAGAATGAATACCAAACGAAGTATTTGGCATGTTTTACTTGTAGGCTGTTATTTTTTCAAGAATCGTAACTTTGATTCAATCGAGGATGTTCCAATGGTGGAAAATACAATTTTCTGTCGAGTTATTCCATTATAAATTAAAGGTTTTTAACTTAAAACCAACCCTTTTTACATCGAATAACTTTTTTTTAAAATCTCACATTTCTTATTTGAAATTAAATTTTAATAAGGAGATGATGTTGACTAAAACATTTCTTGAAAACATTCAACATAAATTGAAACAGAGAAAAAGGTAAAAGTTAATCAAAAGAAACCCGATTTACAAATTGTGCTCGTCCATGGATCTATCGCATCAAACCAGAAATTCATTTTGAATGATGAATGATGCCGTGATAAGCCGCCGGCCTATCGCACTTGGCAGGATTTACGTAGATGACTTTCCGATGAACTTGCTCTGGAACGGCGTTTATTTTCCTTAAAACTATTTTCATAACCAAAACATAATTCTATCCGTTAAGTATTGGGTTGTCCGGAAAATAATGCAGGATTTTAAGTTTTCATTAAAAAAAATCTATATAAAATATTCTGTTTACGTTTACAGGATTACTCATTTGTATGAATGTCAACACTTATTAATCCTCTTCCAAATGATATTGTTTGTTTACCTCTGTAGCATTCCGCTACTTGGAAATAATTCAGTCATCCTTATAATGTCAAAGCGAGAATTTCGTACGATTTTCTTTTACGAGTTTAAACTCGGCCGAAGCGGAGCCCAAACGGCTAGAAACATTAACCAAGTCTGGGGCGAGGGTTGTGTTAATGAGTGCACTGTGCAAAGGTGGTTTAAAAAATTTCGGGAGGGAGATTTCAGCCTTGAAGATGAAGAAGGTCGTGGAAGGCCTTCCTCTCTTAATGATGATGTTCTGCGATCAGTGGTGGAAGAAAACCCCAAAACAACTGTTCGAGAACTTGCAGAGCAACTCAAAGTCAGTAAAACGACCGTCGCTGACCACCTCAAGGCGATTGGAAACGATCGCCAAAAAAATCAGCGCTTTGATGTTTGTGCATCACTTCTTTGTCGAAACAAAAATGACCCATTTCTGGCCAGAATTGTTACATGTGACGAAAAGTGGATTCTCTACGATAACACTAGACGTTCTGGACAGTGGCTCGACAAAGGAGAAGCTCCAATACATTTTCCAAAGCCCCCAACTCATCAAAAAAAGGTAATGGTTACGGTATGGTGGGCTTCATTTGGTTTAATACACTACAGCTTCTTAAATCCTGGCGAAACCATCAATGCTGAATCATACTGTAACCAAATTAATACCATGCATCAGAAATTGGCAGTAATGAAGCCCTCTTTGGTCAATCGGAAAGGGCCCATTTTGTTGCATGACAACGCTCGACCACATGTGTCACGTGTAACGTCACAAAAATTATTGGAGCTTGGCTATGAAACTTTGCCTCACCCACCCTACTCTCCGGACCTCTCGCCTACTGACTACCATTTTTTTAGACACCTGGACCACTACTTACAACACATAATATTCAAAAATCAAACGGAACTGGAAAATGCATTTATTGACTTTATCAATTCTAAAAATTCTGAATTCTACTCAGACGGAATTAATAAGTTACCAACACGTTAGGCGAAATGTATTGAGAGTATGGGAAATTATTTTGATTAAAGAACATTGCTTTAAAGTAACTAGTTTCTTTTTTTTTTGTTTAATACCAAAATCCTGCATTATTTTCCGGACAATACAAGGATACAGCAGCATCAAACTATTCACCCGTACAAGGTTTCACCCAAGGTAACTATAGAATTTTAGGGAACAGACAGGCCTACTCTCTCACTCGTCCTCACTCTCTCTCTCTCTCTCTCTCTCTCTCTCTCTCTCTCTCTCTCTCTC
>CM077100.1:4471008-4488469 GCA_039619505.1 Cimex hemipterus
CTCTCTCTCTCTCTCTCTCTCTCTCTCTCTCTCTCTCTCTCTCTCTCTCCTATAATTAATAATTACAATACATTAATTGTATTTTTTAATGATACACTTTAATGATGACAAAAATGTCGACATGGTTAAGGGAAAGTATTACCACCAATCCTACACCGTATCGGACGAGGTTACATTCCGGTCGAATTTCCATGCCGGCTTAATAATAATGCGGTTGTTGAAGGGGTGGAATTGGCACAGTTAACATTTGTCCAGAGGCCCCAGGAGCCGGACCACCCACAAATTACACCGCAGGACTGGTCGGTCCCGGCGGACTCCGTTTTCCCTCTCGCAGAAACCCTCAAGATCACACCCATCAACAATGGTTAATTTCGCCTGCCCCCAGGTCTTTTGAAAGACTTCAGAAACAACTGTAATAAAATAAGCTTACTAGAGTAAATGAGCGAGGGGAAAGTCTGAACAAATTAATTAAGCGCAAAACATTTTTTTTTAAATATATTTTACATCTGCGTTTTCAAATTAATTAGGTAATTTCTCTAATTCACGTTTTACATTATTAACAGCGCTGAATTATTATATTTTCCTCTTTTTTCTTGTTTTTTTTTTTTTGTTCAATGATTAGACATATATTTTTAAAACGTGGCTCATTATTTATTTATTATACTTCATTTGTAGCTGTTATTTTCTCCCTCACTCTGTTTGTGTCGCATCCTGTTTTATTGCTATTCTTCAATCTTTCCCTTATTATCTATCACTCGTTCATATTCGTTCCCTTTCCTCTTAATAGGATTCTTGTTTAAGTTTTAATTATTGAGGCCCTCCCTGGTATGGGAACTGAAACCCTGGGGGTTACAGCTAACGGGTCCCCCTCGACCGGGAACAGTTTAAAAACAGTCCCCTTTACAGAAGGCGAAATGAGCAGGACACACATCCAATTACATTTCTCATTCCCATCAACTGTTCTTAAAATAAATGCGGGCTAAAAGTTTGGTTTTTTACTGGACCATAACAAACACTGGCTGATTGGTGATATTGATGGACGTACTTCATGATGTGAGGTAGCGGGAGGATTTGAGGATTTTTTAATGTGCTGGTGCAAAAATAATGCATGTTTTGAAAACGCATACAAAACTATTTTTATAAAATAAAGAAAATGTATTTGAAATATTTTCCATCACAATCTTGGCCAACGTGAGATTTTATTCCGCTGACAAAAAATCTTCATTTCGACTCACGCTAAACTCTTGGAAGGCGTTTTCGGCTTCACCGCGTTCTCTAATAATTTTATCCCTCGAGAAGTGATCAAAACGTCTAAACAAGTGGAAGTCTATAGTTGATTGGTCGGGTGAAACTGGAGGGTGCGGTAAGGTTTCCTACCCAAGTGCTTAAGTTTCCGCAAGGTCATGTGCACTGGCGTAAACCTGAAGAAGAATCGGCCCCGGTTCTCCAGATGATCAAACACGTTCCAGTTTCCCGTGCATTTTTTTCAATTTTTCTCCTGTAGTAGTTTCACTTGAATTTCAAGAAATTGTAGTGAACAACCCCAACTGTACACCGCAAACAGCCATCAGAACCTATTTTGGTTTCGAGAAGTGATTTGACGCCAACCAACATTCTTTCTGAAACCATAGCTCCACCGTGCATTCGCTAATGATTTCCTCCCTTCAAACTGTATTCATGTTACGAGCGGTTTGAGACACACTTCAAATTTAAATTTGTATAAATAAATCTGACGAAAATCTAGGTTGGACATATTTAACTTTGCAGATCTCTTATATATCCCAGCAGTACATCGCCAAACAGTCACCATAATCACTTATGGGTGCAGATTTGGTTTCGGGAAGTGTTCAAGGGCTTGATCATATTCCAGCCACTCACCTGTACACCTTCATCGTACAGAATCTAATTTTATATTCCAAGGTTTTGGTTGAGATAAAAAAAGTCAATGTCACAGTGTCGGCTCAACACGCTGCCTACCACTTGATTCATCGTGACTTAGAACCACTTGGAAAAAGGGGAAAATGGCAAAAAGGAGGGTAAATTCAAAAGGTGGGGTTGAGATGGGAAGTTGTCCTGGCGGATTGAAGTCACGATAGCACATGTGGTAGAGCAGCGGCTTATTTAGATGAAGGTCGTGGGTTCGATTCCTGCTCGTGGTACTAACTTTCTTAACTCAACCAATACTTTACTTAAAGATTAATTAATTTTTCATATCGGTCTACGCCCTAAGCAACTGTGTAACCTCGTTTTTTGACAGATATCGCTTAGATACGGCTACAAAATGTTGTTACTCATTTCAACCATTTTTTGAATCTTAACATTGTTACACTCACCGATTCAATTAGATTTTATGGCTTTAGTTAAATTCATTTTCCAAGGATATTCCAAAATAAAACAAATTTTTAAAACCTGCATCAATTTCACTACGCCAAACTTCAACAAAAAGTTGGTAATAACGAAAAGAGAAACAGACCCATGACCTGGACTTGGCCATTAGGCGTAGAGATACAGGTTCCGTATTTCCGATTGTTTATTAATAGCACAGTTTTAAAACATATAACAAACCAAATAACACGGGATAACATAATAATTATTATATAATGTCTAAGGGCTGTGGAAATTGTATTAAATCAAGCCGTGATTATATCCGTGTGCCAATTATAGAAGTTGTTCGTGTTTCTTTCCGCTTTCTGTTTATTAAAGTTCATTGTAATATCGCATTACGAAGTTGGTTATTTACTGTGGGAGGTTTAGACGTTAAGGAATTATATCTAGAGATATTATTTACGGACGGCAGTACTCGCACTTTCTCGCTCCTTTATACTCCACCTTTTGTTTTACCTTAACCGCTTAAATAATGCAACACTCCACCCCTTCTTAGGCTGGAGAGCTGATCTTAAAAATACGACCTTACAAACAATGCTTTATCACTTCCTTCAGTAATAATTTCCTAAGGCCATTACATTCCTTTTGATTTAGGAAGGACTCTCTTCCTTCCTTTTTTTCCCCTACTTTATACTATGTTTTCGGCATTACATGTAAGCCTATTAGTGATAATTAACGAGAGCCTTGAGTGCCGGTTTCACTGTTTAAGTGCTCTTTAAGGATATTCAGGACGAATATTGAGAGAGAGAGAGAGAGTGTGAGGGGGTTACATATTTTCCTCTTTCAACGGTAAATACTACTGCATTCATTGAAATAATGAGATTCTTCTCTTAAGAAGCAGAGCCGTCCTTTGCGATTTAATACGTCAGCCCTGAAAAAACATGAAACACAAAATGACAGTCCAGCCATTTCAAATAGCTGCGAGGATAAAGACATTCGCCCAGTTATACATCTGTCTAAAGAACTGTACATTTCGTTTTATCCGTTGAGATTGTATTTAAAAATATCAAATGGCACCTAAGATGTTTTAAGAGTCTCGTATCTGTTATGTATCGGTCTGAGTTCGATTTCCGCCACTGTCCTTTGAATTTCCATTAATAAGAAAAAAACGTTTTAGGATGATGGGTAGTGAATAAATGGTTTTTTACATAATAGGAATTCTGAAAAAGACAATTTATTTCTTACCTATCATCTTATTATGTAGTTTCACAACATCAGGATGGACACCATTAAAAAATAAACATTGTACATATTTTTCACTTAATTAAAGTTTTTACGTGGTATAAAAAAGTCAATGTCACGAACGGGATTCGAACCCACGACTTTCGGCTTGATTCGCCGCTGCTCTACCACTTGAGCTATCGTGACTATAGGACGTAATCGTGGGGAAATTCAAAAGGTGGGGTTGAGATGGGACGTTTGTGTCCGAGTAAATAGCTCACGTGGTACAGCACCGGTGCATCTAGCCGACGGTCGTGGGTTCGAATCCCGCTCGTGACACTGACTTTTTATCTCAACCAAAAATCGTCATTAATTGAAAGATATTAATTGTTCAAGCGGACCTCGAAAACTAGTGAATTGTACATATTCAATATGCAATTTGGCTTGCCCAAGCCGGTTTGGTCTGGGTTGTTTCGCCATCTCCAGTGTTGTGTCTTACAAACCAAATGATATCTGTTTCTGTGTGAAAATTCCCAATGCATTAATTGTAAATTTTTTACTCTTTGTCAAAAGAATTCAACATCTCACCGACCGCTTTTTGCAAATTAAAGAGTATAAAGGAAAACCTTTGAACAAAAAATTGAGTACTCAAATAAGGACGTACAGTGGTAAAAATTCCACGGCTGGTCGTGCAAATTTCCACCCCCCCCCCAAACCTAAGGAAAAGTAAATAAAGCCTACGAGCTGTTTAGCAATTAATTAACAGAGACGGAAAAAGTTGGAAATGTCTGTCCTTTGATACGCAAACATTTTTTTAGTGTTTTGTCCTTTAAATTTCTATGATGACAACGATATGCCATGAAGAATGAATGTCAAATAATTAAATAATAAATGATATTTTGCTAAGTTCTTATATCTTTGAAAGTCCATGTTTGATACAAACCCCTACACAAAAGATCATACACCAATTATTTTGTGTTACTTTGTAAAAAAAAAACGTGTTGTACATAATGTCGAAAAATCACGTCCGTTACAAATAATTCTGTAAACGGTGTAGATACAGGTGTAAATTGAGGGGCATTGGCTTCCAAGTATGCCCTTTGAGGCCTATTATACCCCCTGTTCTGTACTTAGTACACCAGCGAGGTACAGTTCATCAAGAAATATTATTATTAGTCTCGGTTGTATTTATTTTACATCCCAACACACTTTCTATCGTGAGAAGTGTCGCAGCAGAGTTAAAAGGCGAGTTTGGCTCTTTTTCGTCTGTACTAGTTGGCTGGTTGACGCCAATCATTGCCCTGCATGCATTCAGTTGATTCTTTCTTTTTAAATCAGGCGAGATTATTGAGTTTTTTGTGTCTAACGATTCCAATTGTTTCCTCACTTTCACCATGTCTTTTTTCCTAATATTCCCCTTTCTCTTGTTGATGGTATGGCTCCCATCCTATAGTTTCAGGACTTAATAACAGTGTAGACGTCTCCTTTTCTTCCAAATGCATCCACTTACTTTTCCACTCTACTGTTACCCCTACAGTCCCTCTGCGTGTCCTCGAACCTAGTAGAAAGTCATTTTATTTTGTATAGCTGAACCATTCATAGATAGTGATCCAGAGATTCCTAACCTATTTAGTTGTGTCTTGCTACTCACCCCCTTTCTTGAAATGATATTTGAATTTTATGCTGATTTTACTTCCTTTATGATTTTTTTATTATATTTCAAGAGGGTTCGCAACATAAGAAGTTATTCTACCCTCGGAGTATCGGTGTTAAAAAAAACATTTGTAAGTAAACATACTAGACATATCCGACACGGTTCGATTGCTGGGCGGCTGGATTCGATCCTGGGACCTTTTGTCTTCAGTGATGAGAGCTTAAAGCTTGTAATTTTTTGTCAGACCCAAAGCTTTGTTATGAGCGTCCAGGTTTATCCTAAAGGCCGTGGATTTTCTTCCTCCATAAGTGGGAATCTCGGTTTGTACGGGCCTTCGCACCAATTTTAAATCCTTACATATACTTACAGAGCGATCAGCGTCCAGACAAGAGTCTTACTACCACTCTAGTCCGAGAGTTAATTTGAAATTAAAAAGGGTTAATTTGAGGTAAAAGTATTCATTTAGAATTAACATGGGATTATTTAAAATGGAAATAGATTAGGTAATTTGAAATTTAACTTTTTTTACTTCCAATTACAGCCATAAAGTCCGCCTTCAAAGTGTCCCATTTTCCCTGGCTTATATGAATTATTATACTTAATTTATTTCCATAGACATGTTACCTTCCCGCGGCTAGGTCTTTATGGGGTACCTTCAGTATGTATCTACCCTGATTGAAGTGATATTCCTTGTTCCAATTCATTTCTGGAAGTCCTGTTTAAATGATCTCGTTATTGTTCCTACGAACAATGAGTATCGTATATCCCCTCATTAGGGATTCCTTAACCTTCCATTTAATTTTTAATCATTTTAAACAGGTTTTGAGTGGAATATTTGTAAAAAATTGTTTACGATGTTTCCCCTTTTCAGATGTGAGTGCTTCGGCAAAAACAAAACACAGGATGGTACTCAATGATATGGGAGAGGGTTGCCCTATCAGAGGCGGCGTTTTTGAAATCGAAAATGAATGAAATTCAGGGACCAGGATCAGTTACGAAAGAGAATTGAAACCAGGCTTAATAAACAAAATGGTTTTGCTTTTTCGTCATAAATGTCTTTTTTAGAAACAAAAAAAGCGTTTCTCTCCCTTCAAACGCAGAATTCCATTAGTGCAGGAAATTAACGTATGAACGTATGATTGTTGTAGTTATATGCTCAGCAAACGTGAGTCCATTTTTCTCCTCTTAATCATTTCGTGTTCTGTTTTTATCTTTAAATATTTTAATTAGCGAATGCTTGTGTGAACTTTCATCCCGTTCCTTTCTTCCGCGAGGTGAATGACCATTCAGCAAGTAAAAAGTGCTTAAAAACACGGTGTTCCCTTTCAGAGATTATTTGCGATATGGTTCGTCAAGCATTCTCTTTGGCGAAATAGTAACTTTTTACCCCCGAGTTTTTTTTTTTTTTTATCAATCGATTTTTTGATGTGATTTAACGCAGAAGGGGTTCCGTCTTTGTTGAATTCTACTTGGCTATTAAGTCGGCTTGTCGGCTTCGTGCCCAGATATCTCGGCTAGGGCCGGTTTATTGTTTTCCATTCCTTTGTCCTTTCATCTTTAGACGTATAACTGCAGTCTCGCTGACCGATTCTCTCGTCGGTTGTTTGTTGTCCTACTCGCCCGACAATCACCGCAAAGCGTTCTGAAAGGACGTCGAACGTTATTCAAAGCTTTTGTAAATCTCGAAGAGTTCAATAGTTATTGAAATAAGTTTCAAGGGGCAAAATCAAATATGTTTTTTTTTATTTTCTTAAAGGTCTAAACACGTTTTTATGTAAAGTGTAGATGAGATGAAAGATTATATATCAATTTAAATCATTACCGTGATTATATAAGATCAACTAAAAAAACAGTGGAATTCCAGTTCGAGTTAAGCTCGGCGTACTAGGTCGGTAGGGTGGCGCGGCGGGGCGCAGCGCGGATTTGTGAACGTCCGCACGCTACGTAGGAACCGCTCTCGGCCGCGTTGGTCGAAGTTTCCTCCTCCATCTGACTAGCGCTGTGGTTTAGTGTTGATTTGTGTTTGACAATCGTTGGCTTCGTCTTTACAAATATGGCGTCTGAGGGCAGCCGAATATACCCGAACTCAAAGATTACCGACCGCCCCGGCGCAACGTCTTCCAGCTACGCTCTTCACCGCGCCGCCCTACCGGCCTAGTGTGCGGGGTACTTGCATTTCATTTTTCAATTCTTTGAGCATACATTGGGGGTCGGTTCTTTGCCGCGCCGCCGACCTAGTGTGCGCCCAGTTTCACAGCAATGCACAATTCACTATCGATGCCATACATGTGATTTGATTGAAGAACGTCTTCTTTTCTAGTTTTAACGTCAACTAAATTTAAAAAAAACCAGTTATTTCCTATTATTGGCCATTTCCAGAGCTGGTAGTCTGAAGGAGCGTGGTCAGGAGATAATGGGTTAGCGATAGAATATTGTTTGTGGAGGGTTTTGTCGCTGAGTTCTTGTATCTGTTGAGCAGTTTCAATCATAGATCTCAGGTCTTCGAATCCGTAACTCTTTGTTAAAACAATCTATGCTGAACTAATTAAAATCTTGCAGACTTCTAAACCTCGTACAAAGGAAAATTATAATTCCCTTGATCAAAGCTTCGAAACTTTCTCTAATGATTTAAACGGTTAACAAATTTACTTACTATTTTACTTTATTTACTTCAAGCATCAACCATAATACATTTATGAGTATAACTTAATAGAGAGGACGAAATCCACCATTCGTTCATTATACATCTGAATTACAGTATTCTTCCGGTTGTCCTATCTCGTAAATCCAACACATCCGCCAATTTATACTAAATTGAAAATAAAAATAATGTAAATGTAGGGGCGTCGGTGGCCGCAACGGTTTAGGTATTGAAACCGCGCTCATCATTGTAAGGCGAAGGTCTCGGGTTCAAATCCAGCGGCCCTTCATTCGAGCCCGACTACTTTCAAATGGGCTTTATTCATAAACACCGGCACCTTACGGGTTTATATGGCCTCTGCTGCGAACCCTCGTACAAAATGTAAAAAGTAATATTCACACAATAGATACATACACAACATTCATACACTTTTTTTCAATAGTTCAGAAGTAGTAGCCTTTGTTCAATGGCCTAGCAGACGTGTTAGTTCGGTTCACCTTTCTGCGAGGTGAAATCGAGAGGTTTTTTAAAAGCTTATTCCTTTTCTAACATACCTCTAAACCGGTATAACAAACAATTTACTTTTCACAGTGACATGACAAAATTTTTGCTCTAAGGAATGAGGGCTTTGTCCAAAATAAGGTAGTCGAGATAGTCAGGAAAGGGTGAGTACTGAGTAGTACAAGTGTACAGCAAGGGTGACACAATATTTTTCTCCAACAATAAATCATTGTGGACAACTTATTTTAAATTACCAAAATTAAACGGAATTGTGGCCTTTATACTGATAGGAAAGCCTGAGTCAAGTACAACTTAGGCGACAGTTAAGAAATAGCAGTCTTTGTTCTACGGTGCAGGCATACTGGCTTGCTGGGAGATGAAATAGAGAGAACAATTGGACATGTGTTTTTTCTTTTCTTTAAATTATATCGGTAGTAATTTACACTTGACTATGACAAACCAACTTCATTTGAAAATTGACGTGACGCCTTTTGGAACATCGACGTTAATAGTACCCAACTTTTATTTTTTAATATGATCACCTCAAACCTAGCTACTTTTGAGTAAGATTTTTTTTACTTAAGCCCAGTCCGCTTATTGAAGGTATTTAAAGTGGGGGTGGAGGGGGTAAAAAAATTTCAGGCGCGACGGCGGGAACGAACTCACGACCTTGGGATCGACGAGCAGTCTGACGCGCGAACCACTTCATTATCACATAGTTATTGATTATATAATAAAAGTACAATTATTATACTGTACTACAATTGTTATACTAATATTATAATTAATATTAGTCACGTTATAAGAATGTATTAATGTAATAATTTTTTATAGCTATATTGTATAATACACAGTTATTATTTCAACTAGTCACTATAAGCTATAAATAATATGAAAGTTAAACTTTTCTCGACCTTTGTACAAAAAAAAAAAAAAAAAAAATGTAAGCTTATAATTCCTCAGTCCCACCATATCTCCTGCGCTCAATTATAGTTTCAAACTTTGCTTCAACTAAAATTAAAAACATGAGGGACCCGCTGTGATTGACAAAGTTTAAAAATATGTATAACTGAACAAGCGAGTGGCAGGTTAATTTAAATAAATTAGACATTATTAACAAGAAACTGAGTAATTTCCTACCGGTAAATGATATTAGTAGGCTTACTAATTTCGTTGTCCGCTTGACTAACTAATGTATTACAATTAATTAAGGGTTTTTAGTTGAGATAAAAAAAAAGTGAATGGGAGGATTGGGATTCGAACCCACGACCTTCGGCTAGATTCGCCGCTGCTCTACCACTTGAGCTAACGTGACCTCGATCCTCCCGGACACTCGGACACGGATTTAAAATGAAGTATATTTCACTAATGCTCTCCGTGGCTATTTCATTTGTCGCCGAGAATCCCGAGGAGGGGAGTCAGTGTCCAAGTGGATCGACGTTACGATAGCTCAAGCGGTCGAGTAGCGACATATCAAGCAGAAGGTCGTGAGTTCAAATCCCGCTCGTGACACTGATTTTTTTATGTAAGGTATTGCTTGAAATAAAAAGTCATTGTGACGAGCGGGATTCGAACCCACGACCTTCGGATAAATACGCCGCTGCTATACCACTTGAGCTATCGTGACTTCGATCCATTGTCGCCGAGAATCGAATCCTGATTACACGAGACTTGAATGGCAAAAAAAAGAGGGAAAATTCGAAAGGTAGGCAGAGATGGGAAGTTGGTGTCCGAGTGGATTGAAGTCACGATAGCACAAGCGGTAGAGCAGCGGCATATCAAGCCGAAGGTCGTGAGTTCGAATCCCACTCTTGACACTGACTTTTTTCTCAATTAAAAACCCTTAATTAACTCATATTAACAGATTAAAAATGGTGGGTAAAAATCAAATTTCTTTAAGGATTTTAAGACTTATTATATTATGTCGAAACATTGATCTATAATTTCACAGATACAGATATAAATACTCTTTCTGGTTTATAAAGTTTTAATTAACATTAACATTAACAACATAAAATTTATAATTCTTGGCTAATTATTTTTTAGAATTTCACATTCTACCGTTGTTGTGTAACGCAAAAAATAGGATTTAATTTTTTTTGCATAAAAAATACCATTCAAAAGAGAAATTTACTGTATATATAAAACAGAAATCTTCATTTCTAAATGGGGTTCGTTGTGTAATCATTGAAAATTGCTATGAATGCTATGAAATTCATATCCACTTTCATATTGCACATAACTTAGTCAAAGATAAATCCTTTTCTGATATTGTTTCATCTAGTTACCTCGATGATTTCTTAAAAACCTACCAGCACCAACCTCCAGGTCATGACCTTATCACCGAAGAAATATTTTTAAAAAATCATAGAAAAAGGAGTTAGTCGAACTATCAAATGTGCCTAATTAATGCATTGTGTTCCGGCCAAAATATGTCACCGCATCTGGAAATAGGCAGATGCCATTGTGATATTAACCTCTGGATAACCGCTAGAAGGGGTGAAATTATACATACCTATAATGCTACTACCGACCATCATTTCGATTTCGAAAAGATTCTCCTAAAATATATGGTAGAGAAAAAAATGATCCCAGATCATCACTTAGAATTCGGAGTACAGCATTATATCAAATTCACAGTAACAGATGTAAATGAATGTTCCACAGTCATTGACAAGGTCCAGCATAAAGCGGGGAACTCACTTACCCGACGCAACGGCACGCGACGCTACCCGACGCCTTGTCACGTTTTTGCAGGCTCTGCGCATCTATGCGATGTCAAGCGCACGCCACGTACAGTCACAGCGTGCATCACATCGCAACGACTCTTTTGTTCTTCATACACTATTTTGAGCAAAACCATGCAATAAATTGTTAGTTAGATTTTATGGGCACAACCTTGTAATAAATTGTTAGGTAAATATAATTGTTTTACAGAAAGTTATTCCGGGGTTTCAATCAAGTTTCTTCCTAACCATCATAATTAAATAATTTTTTATAAAAACGCGTGAATTTTTGAACTTGTTTAATTTGGTTATATAAAAACAAGAATGGTGTAATTAACATAACTACCAAATTACATTTATTTAGTTTAAAATAAACTACAAAAATATAAGTGTAATTTAATGAGTAAAACCATTAAATAAATTGATAGTTAAATTTTTGAGCAAAACCGTGTAATAAATTGTTAATTAAATTCATTATATTGAAAATAGTATTCCAATGTTTTAAGGTCAGTTTTCTACCAAACCATTAAAATTATTATTTTTTAAACAAAAAATTTCAGTTTGCTGTACTTAATATAATGACAACAATAGATGTAGGTTTGAATAAAAAATATAATTGACCGGTTCTTTTGTCTTCGATTGTACTCGATGCTACCCGACGAAAATCCGGAGTGGGGACGGCAGAGCGTAGAATAGGGTAGCATAGCATAACATTGGGCAGATGTATCAAATCATGAGATACAATCGTATGGAAAAACGGACTTTGGGATTGCAACGGGTAGCGTCGTATTTGTATCGGGTGTGTTCTCAGCTTTAGGTAAGGTAACGCACGCTACGTCCGTCGTCGGCCAAAGCGTATACCGGATATTTTTTACAATAATGAATTTTTGATCTCGGTTAATTTGGTTTATATTAAAATAAGTTTGTAGTAATTAATATAACGATAATAATACATGCAGTTCAAATCATAATATGTGTGTCCGGTTCTTTTGTCTTCGACTGTACTCGATGTTACACGATGAAAATCTGGGCAGTGGGGATCGCAGAGCGTAGCGTAGGATGATAGCGTTGCGTGGCATCGGGCAGATGCGTACGGAGGTAATACAATCTTATGGAATAGGGACTTTAGATTTGCGTCGAGTAGTATCGGGTGTGTTGCCGGCTTTACAGAAGCGTTCCGGGTAAGGGGGGCATACAAACCGATAGTCTTCATTCTTTTCTAATGCTGAGATCAAATATTCTTATATTCCTAGTTCGAGCCAATGTTGGTAAATAATAAATGGGGAAATGTGGGGAAATGTATATGAGCCGAGTTTGAAGAACGACTCGAAAACGGAGACAAATTCACAAATGAGACGTGTGTTGTCTTCATACACTACATTGCAAATTTAATATATCCCTTTACTATTTGAATACAGCCGTAGAATCTGATTTAGAAGAGGTGTGAGATACCAAACACCTCTTATATTATCAATCAACTGAAACTTAAACACAGGAGGTGATCAAAAGGAAATTGATACCACGCCACATTCAGGCTGGCGGTCAAAGGCGATCGGCCTACTAGATTCCTTATCCTCTCAAAGTTTTTTATACTATTATTTACACGTAAGATTACGTATTGAGAAAAGGCTATATCAAATCAGTGACTTCAGACACAAAACTGTTTCATGTATGTTCTCCAACCTCGAAACTTCAGATAACAGGGAAACGACCCGCAAACGACTGAAGGCATCAAACGCGTATCGAGCAATTTTTCTTCATCAAACCACGATAAAAAGTCAAACAGTGTCTTTGTTGTTCTCTTGTTGCCATGGTTATTAGCAGAAACTCTCGAAATGGTCAAAAAGCGCATTTGAATTTCAATAACACAAAAAAAGTCATAATGACCTAAATTATTTAGTAATAGTTTACAAAAGTCAAAGTTTTTGTATACTGAAGTGTCCCACATGAAATGGCCTCCTTTTCGCTAGATGCTTTTACAGGTCAATTTTTGTCGTGTTCCCTTGCAAAGAAGTTATTTTAGGTTTTTTGATACAACCGGGTGAAATTCTGGTCTGAAGCACAAATCACAGATATGATTATATAAAATACCGAATGCAAGTTACTTACAATTAAAATTAAAAGTTACGTAAAATTAACTATTAAAACAATTGATTGTTTTATTAATTTGTTTTTTCATTTCATTTCATATAACTCTTAATATGAAATTTCCAAATCGTTATTTTAGTTTTAATTGTTCATTTATTATTACATAATTTTATCAATTATTTTAAGTTTAAAAAACGCTCAAATTATACTTTATTATAATTATACAGGGATTATATGTTAAATAAATATATTTCACCATTAATTTGAATCACTGTCGTTCTTAATGAGGATTAGTTTGAAACTAAAAATAGGTAATTTTGAGTGGGAAATCGTGAGATGCGGTCTGGTGTGATGTAGGCTCCAGAAAAACTTTTCCTTTATCGAGCCAACGTTCCTATCTTTATTGATATCATCTTCAGCGCTTGGGATATACAAACGTTGTTTACATTTAACAGTTACATTTTGGATGTGGAAAAGTGAATTTATACAATGCAAAATATATTTTATATTCAATCAAAGCATTTCTACTCACGCAAAGTGTTTGTCTTCTTTGTCTTGTCTGCCATTCTTGCGTGTCGTGTAGAAAGTACCAGTGAGATTTTACTGTTTTATGTCCGTAGGAATTTGAACGGGTGGGGAAGGAAGTCGGTATAGAAGAGACAATTTTGTTTAAGGAGTCGGCTTCTTTGAGGTGCAAAGAGCCGTCGATGTGAAAAAATATGTTGGTAACGATTCGGTCAGATTATCCTTTCAGGATTATACAGAAGGGATAAATAGGAAAAGGAAAGAGAAATTGTTGGGATTTGTTGTGAAAAATATTTGATGATATACGCCTTCAAAATCCAACGTATATAAACATAAAATCTCATTGGCAATCTCAACACGACACGCATGAATGTGCACAATTACACAGAGACAAAGACTTTGAGTGAGTAGAAATGCTTTGATTGAATATAAAATATATTTTGCATTGTATAAATTCACTTTTCCACATCCAAAATGTAATTGTTAAATGTAAACATGTTTGAATATCCCAGGCACTGAAGATGTTCTCAATAAAGATCGAAACGTTGGCACGATAAAAGAAAAGTTTTCCTGAAACTTACATCACACCAGACCGCATATTACGATTTCTAAATAATTATCTATTGGAAAACTTCATTAGATGAATTAATGCCTGAAGAATATTTTGTAAATATACTGAACAATTTCTTCAATTTGTTATGTAGACGCTCATTGTTTTCTAATCTAAACCCAGTTTCCCTTTTTACTGTCATCCTACGAATGGCAAGCTGCAAGATAGATGATGATTCTAAGGAGACTTTCTACACCAGCTTCGTTAAGAAGTTCTTCCGCGAGCTTAGTTTTCATAGGAATCGTCACCCGAAAAAACTTCCCAAATGGCCCAATTTTTTCCCTAAACCTTTATTAACACGGTGTGCATCTAGGACAGAAAATGGGATGTTTCACAGCCTCGCTGAAATCAATATATTAATGTCTAAGTTGAAAACGATGGAAGGCTGGGAATCAACAGGTATCCCACAGTCCTCTTTAAAACATCATACTGGAAGCCGATGTTTAATCAAGAATGCTCATATGCCTGAAGTAAGATATAGGAAGTTCCATTCTACTTGTCGTTCTGCATTTGGAACCTGAACGCATTTTTGATTAAATCACAGATGGCACGACGTTCATTCTCAAAAGAATCAGGCTTACAAATGAGATCTGCTTAGGCTGATTTCATTTGGAACAACGTGCCGGGAATTCTACATCATCCTGCCCCAGGGAAAATACGTTCAGAGACATAAACAAAGATATGTATTAGTGGGTCAGAAAAGGTGTTTTACGGCGAACTTTTAAACCCTTGAAACCGTAGTTTATTATGTGTAAAAGTGAAAGCCAAGCTTTGGTTAAAGGGACGAAACGAGGAAATACTGGCACAATGGCACAACACTGGCTAACTGAAATGAAGGAAAATGTATAAAAAGACTGATTTAAATTTAAAACATTATTCACGTTTAAATAAATTTCATAGGATCATAGTATAAATTAGATAGATACGTTCGTATGACAAAATAAGTTATGAATATCAAAAGTGTCACTCCGAGTGCTTTCATATATCTGTATATAATACATAACTGGGAATTCTCTACCAACTGAACTTTTAACTTACTCCATTATTATTATCTGAACCGGCTGACCAAATGGCCAACAAAGAGCAGCCCTCTCCTCCATGGACCGGAACGACAACTAAGCTCAACAGAAAGTATGTTAAAGATGAAGATGGAAAAACAGATGTACAAAGAACAAATCGGACGAAACAGGTATGCGACAAGCTACGATATTAATAAATCTTTAAAAAATAAAGGAAACTGAGTACCAAATAATAATATATTACCGATATAAATATGTCTTCGTATATATTTATCAATTATATTACCGTATATATTACCCTGATTACAGGACATTTGAAAAATGGCGAAAAGGAGGGAAAATCCGAAAGGTAGGTTGAAATGGGGAGTAGGTGTCCGAGTGGATCGAAGTCACGATAGCTCAAGTGGTTAAAGCAGCGGTTTATTGAGCAGAAGGTCGCGGGTTCGAATCCCGCTCGCGACATTTGCTTTTTCATTTCAACCAATACCTTACATAAAAAGATTAATTATTTGTAACAATTTAACAATTATTTGGTCTACGGGGCCACAAAACATAATGGATATACATTTATGAATGTGGTAAATTTTATGCGTTTTAATTTAAATTTCATCAAAATTCAATAATGGGACTTACAAAATCGAAATAAAACGTTAACAAAAAGTATAAAAAAAGTATGCTCAAGTGCACTTCAAAAAACTATATAATTATATTTAAAATGTATAATTATGCTCCTTAGCTATAAAACGTTAGAAATTGAAGTTAAAGTTATGAAATTCCGCCGACTGAAATGAAACTGTTCTTATGATTATCTAAATTATTCAAAACTAGCATTAAACCCAGCCCCGTGGGCATTAAAAACAGAAAATGTTGTCTTAGTTAGGCCAAAAAAGGTATGTATAAACAAAAAGAACAGATTTCTGTCTTATCTGTTTAAAATAATAATAACCTTGTATATTTTCTTTATTGATGGAAAAATTCTTTATATTAAACTTTATTATGAAGTGTGTTCAATAAAAATTAAAATCACGATTTTGCGACGCTTCGGCGATCTTGAACCATTTTCATGTTACATATTTTATTTCTGAAATGGGTTTAAACTTGTTTTTACGAATATTTCAACGAATATTTGGAAAACAACCTGTAACCGAGAGGTAAATTAGTATAAATGTTAAAAATTGGAATATACTAGTAAATGAACCATCAATGGGACTATGTAAAGTTCATCCCAATCGGGATAATGGCGTTGTCTGGAAATAATGCCAGGGTTGTTTTGAAATAGCGAAACAACTTTCATGTTTTTTCCATTCTTTAGGATCCTTTCGCTGGCTTGGAAAAACGAGGTATGTCAAAGGATAAAAGGTTCGCCGAGCATCCTTGTTATCAAGCCCTGCACCTGAGTGCTTCCCAAATCCTGGAAATGCAGCCGGAAAAACTTGCAGAAAAACGTTTATTTAGGAATCGATTTTCGAACCAAGATTTAAGTAACACTGAAGTAAAATACACGTCAGACAATTAATAAAATAATAGTATTTAATTAATCACATGCTAGTATACGACAACAGAACCAAAATTTCAGATTTCTAGTTTCTGTCTTTTTACTTTCACTTCCATTACGTATTCCAAAACAAATCAATATAAATTCAACAATTTACGGAGCCATGTGTGCCTTACAAATCACACTTCCATAGCTCGAAGATTATTTTGTCTGGGTTAAAAATTGTAAGGAACTAATATTGTACTTATGTAACCAATTTGCATCATTTGGTTTCTTATTAGTTTTGTCTTCTTACTTGATTTCGAAATGCTTTTACTTATTACAAATGGCCCACATCTAATTTCATCAAATTCATTCCTAGTTACGTTGTATTTGATATATATACAGGGTGAATTGCTACTCGTGCTACAAACTTCTCCAGTAGATTCTTCACCCTAAAATGAAAAAAAAGTTCATATTGTCCATGGTCCGATTCTCAACCATTTCAGAGTAATTTCGCTTTTTATCGATTTTGAAAGATATCACGTCCTGGGGTCGGAAAATCGTGATATCTTTTAATCTAAACATTTCTCTGAAAATCTATAAGCACCGTTGAAATTCCCGTTAATGTTTCAATAAGAAGATGACGGTGGCAAAATGTTTGGGCTAATTTTTTG
>CM077100.1:4488869-4511209 GCA_039619505.1 Cimex hemipterus
GGTGAAGAATCTACTGGAGAAGTTTGTAGCACGAGTAGCAATTCACCTTGTATATATATATATAATTAGATTATCTTTCAGGTTTGTCCCTGGCTCACTACGATAAAGACAAATTTCCGGATGTTAGCACGGTAGTTGAATTTTCATCATCATCTTTAAAAAGAGGATATATTTTGGTAAATAGTACTCGCAGACAAATCTGGGGGGAGCGTATTTATAAAAATAATACACAACTGATCCTTTGAGACCCCAGTGTCAATTTGTGAATTGGACATTGAAGGATTGGATACTCTTACAGATAAGGTGAGGGTTGGTTTCAAATCTTGAGATGGGCGGAATTTCATATGGAGACGCTCAGGAGAAAGGTACGCCCGATGTCTAGCTGTCTGTCTAGCTTCTCTAGGCTGGAACTTCGCGGCGGATCATTGATGCTATGGAGAGGTGTTGTGAGAGGCAGATTTCTAACCTCAACGAGACACAAGCCGTAAACGAATAGATAGAGCTATTTGCCGCCGCGTCGGGGACAGATTCTTCCTAATGAGGGCTAATGCCGAGCCCCCAAAGAGCACGTATTGCGGATGACTACCTGAACGAGGTTGTAATTGAGTGCTTGGTGTGGCCAGATCGAATACCACATTTGAACCCAATCGAACACATTGGAAGCAACTGAAACGACGAGTACGACAGCGAAACAAAATCCTAACATTCTAGAAGAATTGGAAATGGCTGTTTTTGACGAATGAAAAACAATTCCTCCAGATTTTATCAGAAATCTGTCCCAAAGAATGCGATTATTTAATATTAAAGAGGTATTAAAGGGTATTAAAGTAGTAAGAGCATCTCGGTATTAAAGAGTACAAAAAAAGATTTTATTTTAATTTAATCTATTGGGTCCGATTGAAAAAATAAATTATTTTCAATTAATTAATACTTGATTAATGTTTAGGATAAGATAAAAAAGTCAGTGTCACGAGCGTGATTCGAATCCGCGACCTTCGGCTAAATACGCCGCTCCTCTAACCAACTGAGCTATCGCGAGCTCAATCAACTTGGACATCGAGGTTCCGAGTACTCTTCGTCAACAAGACTGACTAGAGGATCTTTAGACTATAAGGCCTTATCAGACGTTTTGATTCTCAAGATGAGAGCTGACGCACTTCCACATACGACGGAATTGTGTTACCGCCGCAGCGTTGGTGTAGAGGCTTCCTAGGCGTCGGTACAACTCCCCGCTTGTACACTCCGAATAGTCGGACCCGCGGGGGATAACAGGCCGAAATACATCGGACTGCCCCCCCCCCGCGTATTCTCTAGAAAGAGAAGGCAATTCTATCTCCCTGAGTGTAGAGGCTTCCCTAATTTAGAAACTATTCAAGTGAGAAAGGTCTCTTGTTGAGCTCAGCCTACACCTGTCATGCACATTCGAGGGACGTCACAGGCCTAGCCAAGGTGGTCCGATCCTTCGCTTCCCTTCCCCCTTCGTAACACGCCGTTCATACGCACAATCATGCAAAGCGGGCTCGGGTCAAAGAAGCCGATTCACTACCCGCTTTCATCCGCTTACTTACGTATTACGTAACATGATCATTACGTCTTCAAGTTTACCTGCTGTCGTCCGGTCGCTACGTCTCCTGTGATGACCAGGGGGTATTACGTTGGCCATATGCAAGCTTCACGAAAGGTCGCCAAATAGAAGACAGCCTCTGTCCAAGTTCCCACCAGGGGCGTCACTACGAACCACCACGATTCCATTCCCAGTGTGACTAGGGCTGAAATTTGAAAACAATTTAATTCACCCCGTGGTACAGATGGCCATACACCCTCCCACGTCTATGTAGACGGGATCTAGTGCACGCCCCCGCGAGCCTCGGATAAGAGATAATCAACAAGTTAATCAACTTGGACACCAACTCCCCATCCGAACGAAGCCACGACAGCTCAAGTGGTTAGAGCAGCGGTGTATTTAGTCGAAGGTAGTTGGTTCGAATCCCGTTGACCACACTGACGTTTTTATCTCAACAAAATCCTTCATTAAATATTTTAATTTAAGTTTTCTGTTTTTTCCTACACTCAATAATTAGAAAAAAATTTTTTTAGAATCAGGTAATGAACATTTTCTTTTTAAGTGTCTTATTTGTACAACAAAAATCTATATTTAGTGTGCAAAATATGAATAATCCTAAATTTATTAAAATTTAAGGGTGGTGTGTTAATTTTCTCCATCAGTGTATATTGAAACCGGACGACGGGCTGTAGTAGCTCTTTTCTATTTCACCACTGTGTAACATCGCAATATCATTGAAAAGTAACGGCAACCCGGAGGGGACAATGTCCCGAACGACCGTCATCACCGGACTAAGAGTGCCGATGATTCGGGATGATAACATGTAAAAAAAAACATTCTTCCCCGTTCAATTGTGTCTCTACTTATATGAAATAGAAACGTATCATGTTTTGTAGTGAATACTTACAGTTCGATCCTCCTCGTCCGTTTATCCTCGTTATTATATATTTCAGCCATACATTTTTTAATATATTCAATATTATGTAGTCTCCAGATCTCGTATATTTTTTCACGGATATTTGTATTTGAATACGTGGCAATATCGTTAATAATAAATATGTTGTTTACTAATTGGAGAAAACCGAGGAAGATCGAAGTATTACGTAAGCTGAAAGCTTGGCAAACTAATAAAAGTTTGGCTCCTTGAACAAATCCTTGATTTACACGTAGAATTTAAATCTTCCGGTCGATAACTAAACCCTTATTGGTTTTTTCCATTGTTTCCTCACTTTCACCATGTTTTTTTCCTAATATTCCCCTTTCCCTTGTTGATGGCATGGGTCTCGTACTATAGTTTCAGGACTTGATAACAGTGTAGAAAGCTCCTTTTCTTACAAGTGCATCCGCTTATTTTCCCCTCTACTCCTGCGTGTCCTGAAATCTAGCAGCAAGTGATTTTATTTTGCAGACCTAACCTATTTACATTATTTGTGCTTACCAGGCGGCCTTTGGCTTATTGTTTAGTTCCTAGTTCGTTAGTTCAGTGCAATAAATTCACTCCTTCTCCTTAGGTTCAATCCTTCTTATTAGGTCATTGATTGTCGCTTTGCAATTTGATTCCCTAAGTTTTTTCCGTAAGTTAGGTTAAATCTACATTGAGCTGTTGCTTCGCATTCGAAGATGATATGAGTGGCTGTTTCCTCCTCCTCATTACATAATCTACAAATCGGATTATCGCTGAATATATCCATATTGTGTAGATGTTTTCTCAGATGCCAGTGATCGGTTAGTAGTCCTATCACACCTCCTGGTTTGGCCCTCTCCAATTACAGCGATGATTTTGCCAGATTGGTGAGGGTTGTTTCATCATATCTATCGCCGCTAGAGTTTATCCACTCGGACAGATGATATTTGATTTTATTGTTATTTTTTTAAGAGGGTTTGTAACAGCAGAGGTCATACCTACTCTAGGGGTATCGATGTTTAAAAAAATTGTATGTCCAGTTCGATTGCAGGGCCGCTGGATTCGAACACGGAACCTTATCACCCAGTGACGAGAGCTGTGTCAACCGCTTCGGCCACAGACTCCCCACTATCAGATATTGTTTTATATACATGCCCATTGTAAGGTTAAACTTGAAGGTTCAAAAAAGTCGTTCGTTTTACTACCTAGCGCAACGCAACCAATAGTGGCCAATTGTATAATCTCCATTGCCTAGTTTTCGATAAGCTTAAGGTTTTTTGTCAGATCCATAGCTATGTTAAGAGCTTCCATGTGTATCCTTCAAGCCTTGGATTTTCTTCCTCCAGGAGTAGGAATCTATGCTTGCACTGCACTTGTCACCAATTTTCATGTACATACGGAGTCTGCATTGTCCAGACAACAGTCTGCCGTTCTAGTCTTAGTCATCTAAACACGTATTAGGTTTAATATCTCTGCCGTTAGTTTCCTTAGTAGTTCTTTGATGAACTTTTCGCATTGAACCGTTTTTATTTCTAACCTTAGGCCTAACCTATCCTAACCCGGACCTTCCCTTACAAAGGCATTCGCTTCTTTTCTCCCTGTACTTCTGCGTGTCGTGGACCCTAGTCGAGAATGATTTTATATAGGAGACCTAACATATTTAGTGATTGTTTTGCTTAACAGCGCCGAACATGAATAGATGATATTTGGGTTTTATGCTGAGATTACTGCTCTGGCAATCTGATTTTTTAATTTGTCGGTGTTTTTGAAAAAGAAGCCTATTTGAAACTTTGTAGGGTTCGTGTGCAGGCCCGCAGGATTTGAACCGAGAACTTTTACCTCACAATAATGAGCGGCGTGTTAACGCCTAAACCGTTGCGGCCATCGACGACTCTTACTGTTTTTTCATTGGATTCATATATCCTTGGATATGTGTCGAAATATATACATAGATGCTATTTTTATCCATATGTTTTTTTAATCTTAACGTCTAATCTCATTAAAACGCCCAGAGAATGAGCAATTATGGAAAGAGCACGAACAAAAAAACTGTTGCTCTGGGCACTGGAGGGACACAACGTTTGCCTTTACGAACGAAAACCAGTTCAGTTTTTGAAGAAATAAGATCCAATTCATTGATCTGTCCGTTCCAGGAGGAGGGTCTTTATTCCGAGCAATTATGTATGAGTTTTAAAGCAACAATTCCCGGCTTAAGAGAGAAGAGAATGTTAAGAGAAAGTCAGTTTTCTTTCAACAATACTGTCGCGCAGCACACTTCACAATTTACAGAACAAACGCTTTGACTCCAGGAACGATTTAGTCGTCACAAGAAAGAGCATTAAACTTCAACGAATTATGAAACAGCAGGTCAGTAAGAAACACACATTTCGAATTTAAATTAAATATCTGTGTGTGGTGTTTAGTAACCGTTAGTCAATGATTATTTGGAGATGTTGAGATGTGGTCTGGTGTGACACAGGTGTTAGAAAACATTTTCTTTACCGTGCCAACGTTTCGAACTTTAATGAGATCATCTTCGGAGCCTGGGATTTATAAAGATTGTGCAACAAGCCAACCAATAGATTACCCTCTTCTCGACGAAACGGACGAAACGGTTGAAGGGAGGAGAAATGAAAACAGTTATAAAAGGTAGAACATCCATGGGTCTCCTCACTAACCATACGGGACGATATGGCGGCGAGAAAGAAGGAAACCACCAACATAATAACAGGGATGCAACCAAACAGGCCAGGCAGTACAGATTCTATTCACGGACGCGACCAGTTGGAAAATAGATTACGTTCACAACTGTTAGACTAAAACTAATTGGATGTTTATCTTTAAATAGTGGTCAGATTGGCCCAATTACTTCTTTCAACTAATCATTCTTTTTATGTAAGGTGTTGGTTGAAATGAAAAAGTTAGTGTCACGAGCGGGATTCGAACCCACGACTTTCGGCTAAATAGCCGCTGCTCCCACCACTAGAGCTATGACGAGTTCAATCCACTTGGACACCAACTTCCATTTCGAACAAAGTCACTTCAGCTCAAGAGGTTAGGACAGCGGCTAAGTTGAAAGAAGTAATTTGGCCAATCTGACCACTATTTAAAGATGAACATCCAATTAGTTTTTACAGCAGTAAACATCCCTCAATCAAATGACTCGAAGGAACGACTAAATAAAGTGAACATAATCCGCCGTAAAATAAACAATAACGAAAATGATAATTATACAATATGGACGAGATTTGCGTATTTATGTGGCACGGTTCACAGTACAACACAATTTTCGCCAGCCTGCCTATTCAATTGAAAAACATGTGCGATTGTACCATCTTCTTTACAAAAATACGTCACACAGGTAGGCAAAGAAGACAGCATCAAGAACACAGCAAAAAGTTTTGAACAGGACAAGAAGGGAATAGACGAACATAGAAAGTAATATGATTTACAAGATGGTGATCTTGTGTATGTATATTCAAGGTCGGACATAGTAAGACACAACAATTTAACAATTGCAATTTTATTTAGTAAAATATTAAGGCACGGATGCACTCCCCACTAGCACGCTTAAAACTGCTGTCTGTTACTGTAACCAAAGCAACTGCTCAACTACTACTGGTCTACTCGAGGTTCTTTTCTTTCTACTCCTGTAAGAGCGCACTCGATGGTATTTTGTATGAACTGTACTTTCGCAGTTAATTTAGATTCTCTAACCAGTGGGGAGCGTCCAAGACGACACAATGTGTTTACCCCTTTCATAGTTTGATAAGTGATACAACATAAACATTATAAGCATTAATCATTTAGTTTCTTCTTTATCTCTTATATATATATATATATATATATATAACCATAAATAGTCAATAATTACATCCATATTGTTTATGCATGGGAAGTTTGGCGTTAATTGGAAGTACTTAACATACAGTTCATCGGAATTTTGAATGAAGACTTGTTTTAACTATTATTGACTAATTTTTACAACCCATGCCAGATAAAAATATCCTCTTCCCAAATATTTGTTCGTTTTTTCTCACATAGTCAACACAATGATGGACTGACTACAAATACTGAATATGGTAGTTTTCTATCTTCCTGCAACTCTTTTTCGAAAGTGATATTTCATCGGAGTTGATTTACTTTGAAACTCCAGAAAATCTAGATTCATTAGTTTGAAGCCGTTCCTACACGAAAAAGGAGATTTACAGGTCGCCTAGGTAACTCACACTTTACTGCACAACACCCTTTAATCTTACCAAAGGGATGTCCCTTCCCGTCTCCTCCTTCTTCGTTTCAAATGGTCTCTTTGATTATTTCTAAGGTTCTCTTACAAGGATTCCGATCAACTGACTTGAAAAACAAAGTGACTCAGATTGAATTCATTAATTGTCGCTGATAATAAGACCCCCTGTATTGAATCCTTTGTAAAACCACCTGGCAATCGTAATGATTTCATCGTCAAAAATGAACGATTGTGGAATTTTTTTGAATTAATAGAAGTCTTTAACCTTATGATCACTGGATGACCTCTTACATAAGCTACCCTCCATGAACGTACAACAGTACACAGGTAGCATTGTAATTATTGTAAAAAGCCTTAACTTTAACAATGAAATAGTGCCACGAAAAATGTTTAATTAATAAACCTTGGAAGGCGTGTACTATTCACCAGGATAAAGACGCTCTAACCCTGCGAAGCCATAAAGCATTTCAAAGAAGTTACAAACTTAGTAGTTCTTTACCAAAGGTTAACGTTGAGTGCTCGCCTTGAGAGCATGGACACATCTTAAGATTGCCAGAAAATCACTTAGTAACGTTACATATGGCCTTGCCAGGCAAATGGCCGAATCCTTTATTTTTATATATCATTTTATATCCACTAATTTGGATTCCGAACAAGACCTTCAGCAATAGACCAAATTCACCGAGTAACGGACGTAATAGAAAAATCTATTGAAGAAAAATAAATTTGTTCTGCTATCTACCTTGATGTTTCACGAGCTTTTTACCAGGTCTGGCACGAAGGACGCATCAATAAAGTAAAAGGTATACTACCAAAGCAGTATGTCGATATTATCAGTTCCTACCTAACTGGCAGACTGTTTACAGTTACAGATCAATATTCAAAATTAAAAACAATAAATTCAGGAGTGCCACAAGGTAGCATATTATGTCCACTGCTTTACTTGTTATACACCAGTGATTTTCCGAAAATAGATAGAGTAAAAATTGCAACCTTGCAGATGGCACAGCGGTGATATCACTAGGACCGACTATCACCCGTTCAACCAAAACCCTCCCGTAAAAAGATGTATGTAACGAATGGACAAAAAATTGAAAAATGTAGATAAATAAGGATAAATCAGTTCATCTAATCTTTACGAATAAAAATGTGGGCCATGCTCCGTCGATGGCAATCGATAGTATACCATACAGCAATACAGCTAAAAATCCGGGAATGACGTTAGATGCCAAGCTGAGATGGGGAACAAAAGTGAAGAAAAAAAAGACAAAAATAGGTTTAAGGTATACAACTATACAGGTTAATAGGACGTAATCTTTCTATGCAAAATAAAATATTATTGTATAAACAAGTCATAAAGCCAATGTGGACATAAGGTATTCAACTATGGGGTTGTACTAAACACAACAATATCAAAATCATACAAACACTCCAAAATAAAGTCATACCTAACATGGTCAATACACCTTGGTACGTAAGGAATGAGGACTTACATAGGGATGTTGAGATCCCTGAAGTCACGGCGGAAATAGAAAGATTTGCCGCCAAACACCAGGCTCACCTCAGCCAGCGCAAGAATGTGGAAGCGACAAAAATCTTACACAACAGAAACATGGTCAGAAGTTTAAGAAGAATAAAACCGTATGAACTTCATTAGTTAAAAATGAATAGTGAATAGCGAAATGTAAATTTTATTGTACCAATGGGTTTATACGAATGTAACCATATATTTATCCTATAATATTATTGTAAAATTAATGGTTGGTATATAAATAAATAAATCTTATTAATAAAAACAAATTATATGATTTTTAAATAAAATTGTAATTAATTTTCAAGTGATCTTCCTACTTAATTTGTATTTCAAAACAAACCTCAAATAGACAGGACTTGGGCTTACTATAAATGCTTATGTGTATTTCGTGCCATCTCATAAGTTGTTAAATTTGAAATTAAAAATGGTTAATTTGAAGTTAAAAGAGTTAATACGACGGAAAAAGCTATGTAAGATGTGAGTTAATTGAGGGGTTAAATGAAGGATCCATCAGAGGAAGTATACAATAAAAAATATAATCCGTAGACGGGGCATCGATACACGATTATATCACGTAAAGAAAAAAAAACGACTTGTCGAACAGTCGTCAGGATTTTCCTTTTTTTCCGAAACCTTCATTAAACGAATAAAATAGTAAAGGCGATTTTTATCATTTTTTAAAATAACCCGTTAGATTTCATGGTCCGATTGGCCAAATAATCTCTTTCGATTAATTAACCTTTATGTAAGGTATTGGTTGAGATAAAAATGGCAAAAAGGAGGGGAAATTAAAAAAAAAAAAAAAAAAAAAAAAGTGGGTTGAGATGGTGGAGGTGGTGCCCGAGTGAATCGAACTCACGATAGCTAAAGAGGTAAAGCGCCGTCGTGTTTTGTCGAAGGTCGTGGGTTCGAATCCCGTTCGTGACACTGACTATTTTATCTCAAATAAAAATCTTAATTAATTGTTTTTTATTGTTATTAAACAGTTTAGATAATTTTCAAAATGTATAATATATTTTAAAGTTTAATTTAAGAAACATGGAAACATTGCACATATTTGTCCTTCATAAGTCAGCGTAAAGAAACTGTTATCTTTCATTTGATTTTTTTATTTTTATTTTTTTAATCGAGGGTTCGCAACAGCAATGGTCATGTAAACCCTCAGGGTGCCGATGTTTTTGAACAAAAACCCATTACGTATGTAGGGTTCGAATCCAGCGGCCCTGTATTCGAACCCGGGACCTTTGCCGTCCAATTAAGAGCGCCGTGTCAACGCCTATACCGTTACGGTCATCGACGCCCCCGCCTTATGAAGGAAGGACATTATGGACTGATAGATCTCAGATCATCTGCTATCATTGTTAATTTTAATTGTTATTAATTTCTTTCTTCCTTTCGTTTTAAATTGGTACAATATACGCCTACAGTCAGTCTTCATGTATGATTGATAACCGCTTGTTTTTTTATTTATTTATGTATTTTTTTGTTCAATTCTGTATTTTGTATGAACTTTTTTTTAAAGTGTATTGTTGAGCTGGCAAACTGAAAATTTATTGTATATTTGTGTGTGGATTATATTGGCATACTTTGTTCTGATTGGTTTCCCGGTGAGTTTTTGCCCCATTTGTTCGTATAAATTCTAACACTAATCGCGGGAATTATAACATTGAAATATGGTAAATTATGCCTATGTTATTATTTAGTGCAGTAGTACTCGTTCCAGGGTTATTTTAAAGTAAGAATTCATTTACTAAGCGCAGACTAGGTCAATTAAGTGAAAAAATGTGTTCTGAAATATTTTATACCATACGAATGTTACCAGCAAGTTAATAATCGTATAAACTCGTCTGAAAATAAAAAATAACTAATCGCCTGATTTATTATGATTGATTTCATTCCACATACACGCTGTAGTCCAGTATGCTGGATCCTGTACCACCAACCGATACGCAGCTTGTGTCCATTTTAAAATTCTAAGGCTTACCGATCAGTTTGAAGGATGAAAAGAACAGAAACTTTTGGCGAATTCCAATTAATAAAAGGGGTTAATTCAGGGAGATGCGTTCTCTTTACCATAACAAACTATCGTAGAGAAAAATAATTATTAATAGGTGTTATCCCCACAATCAATAGAGGAAAGGGATTAGCGCTAGTACCGGGATTAACCCGGAAAAGGCGTTGAGTTGAAAGGAAATTTTTAGTGGAAACCGGTAGGTCCGCCAATTATTATTTCCAGGAGATAGACTCTCAAAAAGTTGGCTCTATTCGGGTTTATCTTCCTCTAGGCACTGCTTACACTCCCTCTGCGCGTCGTGAAATCGCAAAAATGACAGCCATACCAATTTGAAACAATGGGATGTATCATACCTCTCGTTTATTCGAGAGGACAATGGCAGAAACAATAGAACGACGTTGCCGTTAAAAGCGGTTTATACGAATTCACAAGTGAATTACTGCAGAAAAAGTAATCATGCAGACATTGCAGAATTGTAAAATATACTATTTATTATATACATAAATGTCAGCCAACCTTTTACATTTCATCTAACAAATATGTTATCACAAATAATCTGCATTTCGGTGTTGACCATACCGTGATGGGAAAGCAAATTGAATTATTACCCGCCAAGCTTTCTACCTATTTTATGGTCATAAATAGGATTAGCTCAGATAATTCAACAATCAATGTAGCTGTTGTTGAGGGTTTAAAAGGTTCAATAACTGTTACAATTACAACTATTACAAATTCATTTAGAAACATTGTATAGAAGAGAATAGTATCTGTAGGAGGACGTCGCTGGCCGCAACGGTTTAGACGTTGACATGGATCCAAATTGTTAGTTAATTCATTATATCAAAAAATTTTATTCCCGTGTTTTGATCAATTTTCTACCAGACTATTAAAATTATTTTTTTAATAAAAACTCATGAATTTTTTATCTCGGTTAATTTGGCTTATATAAAAATAAGTTTCTTGTGATTAATGTGATGACAATAATGCATTTAGTTTGAAAAAAAAAAAAATGAGCGTCCGGTTCTTTTGTCTTCGACTGTACTCGATGCTACTCGACGAGAATCTGGACAGAGGAGTTCGTAGAGTGTAGAGTAATAGAGTAGCGTTGCGTGGCATCATGCAGTTGTACACGTGTGTCATACAATCTCATGAAAAATTGGGATTTGGAGTTGCGTCGAGTACCATCGGCTAGCTTCGCATAGCGTTGCATTGGTTTAATGTGTTCCCGGCTATAGTTGTCCCATATTCCACCAAATACAAACCATCACCTTTTGTTTATGAATAATTTTTTTTCGCGTCAATGGGACTCGGTCATTTGGTGACTTCCTTGTACCGTAAAAGATTTTTCTTCTGACCATCCGGCCAAAGTTTCCATTTTGTACCGTGAAAGCAATGGATGTGTGGTAGCGGACGTCGGTCAATTTATAATAAATCTATTTGCTCAAGTTACATGTCTTCCCAAATCGTTGTAAGCTAGACCAAATGGTTTCATCTCTTACGTTGGACGCTAGCTCACTCCTGACATGTTCGACTCCAATAACTTCCGTTAATTCTTCCTCATTTTATACAGAAGATCCAGAATTTTCGGGAGTAAAAATTTAGCCGGTACATACAACTCATTAAACAAATATTTTATCCGCCGTTATTTGGATTGAAGTGAAACGTAATATCTATGAGAGGTTCGATTTAAATTATTAGCGAAAACACTTGTATTAATCAAAATGTTCGAACCTCTATTGGAAGAAATCCCCTTAGCCGGGTGATTTTTCTATTTATTACCCAAGTTAAAGACCAATATTAGAAGAGGATTAATTACAGGAGAAACATGATACAGAAGGTTTTGTTTACGACTCAGTCGTTGTTTGACGTAACTTAATGAGAACCGAGGCACTTCGATAATTCCACTGTAATGGCTGTTCGAGACTTTCCTTCTGAAGAAAAAGTCGATGAAGTCAAAAGCAAATGTTTCACATACCTAATTGTTTACTTCATTGTGAAAAACAAATACTAAAATCCTCTTATTGTATCGCGACGTTTAGCTCTCTGTGGTTAGCATAGGTGGTTCTACTTCACTCAAGAAACAAACTACTGTCAAAATTATCACAAACAAAAAACTGCTGTCAAAATAGAGGCATTAAATAAAATAAGAGGTAATGTATATCAGTAGATGTAATATTCGGGGTGAATAACCGCGCCCTAGGGCAATGTCGACTAACTATTCCCTGTTCTGTAACTATAGCACACCTGTTCGTCCTAGATGTTCAAGAAGTTTGATTAGCAAGACAGTTTTCAGTGGTGAATTCCTTCTATGATGAAGGATAGTTTATGATGCCCATTCCAGAACACTTCCTACTTCGGGGCACTGTAGAGCCACCGATCGTTAGTGGGTGCGTGGTGTTTCATATGCTTCCTTTCAGAATCTGCTATTGGATTATCCCAATCTTACCCATATACCAAAATATTTAGACCGCAGGGTCATCTATCGTTTTGGCTGTTTTTCCCCGCTTCCTGTAATGCATTCTGTCGCCTTTTACCTTCCAAAACGTTTTTTTTTTAACTTTCTTGAAATGTTTGTGTCTAAGGAGTGAATTCTCATTTTCATTTTGTCGTTTGTCTAAAATATCCATTGATAGTGTATCTGAGACAGTCCATAATGTCCTTCGTTAATAAGGGGTTGAAGGGGGCGTCGGTGGCCGGAACGGATTAGGCTTTGACATGGAGCTCATCACTGTAATGGTAAAGGTCCCGGGTTCGAATCCAGCGGCCCTGAATTCGAAACCGACATACCTACAAATGGAATTTTTTTCAAAAACACCGGCATCCTGAGGGTTTATATGACCTTTGCTGTTGCGAAAATGCGAACCTTCGATTTAAAAAAAGAACGAAAAAAGAAATAAATAAATGAAAGATAGTTTTACGCGGACTTATAAAGGACAAATATGTGCAATGTTACCATGTTTCTTAAATTAAGCTTTAAAATATGTTATACATTTTGAAAATTGTCTAAACTGTTTAATAATAATAAAATACAATTAATTACTCAGTGTCACGAGCGTGATTCGAACCCACGACCTTCCGCTAGATACGCCGCTGCTCTACCACTTGAGCTAAGCACTTACACTTTGTAATATTTTATATTCAATTTGGTTTTTCTGATTCTGATTTATTCTGTTGATTCTAGGTTTTTTAATACATGAAATAATTTAAATAAAAATTATTTTTTACTTTTAAACATCAAATCACAAATTGAAAGCAGAACCCTTTATTTGAAATTAAAAAACACCAAATTGAAGTTAAAAGGAGCGATTTGATGATGATGATGATTGATATTTATTGAGATCATATTCAGGACTCAAAGTATTTTTCTTCTGTGTAATGCGCCATTCTTGCGTGTCGTGTTGAAAGTGAGCCCTGAAGATGATCTCAATAAATATCGAAACGTTGACACGATAAATGAAAAGTTTTTATGAAACGTACATCACACCAGACCGCATCTCGCGATTTCTAAATAACTATTTAAAATATTAAAAAACCTAGACTCAATAGAAGAATCATTTATTTTATATTCAATTTTGTGTATCTTCCAATTTTAATTGTGATAAATTATTATATGAAGTTCTAAAGAAACACCTTCGCCAATTTTGGTTCTCTTATTTCATAAAATCTTTACAGTTATTCCCCTCTTTTGCCATAGTGTGCATAGCTTTTTTTCTGCCTAATTAAACATTTTTAATTCCAAATCGCCCCTTTTTAACTTCAATTGGGTCTTTTTTAATTTCAAATAAAGGATTCTGCTTTCAATTTGTGATTTGATGTTTAAAAATAAAAAATAATTTTTATTTAAATTATTTCATGTATTAAAAAAACTAGAATCAACAGAAGAAATCAGAATCAGAAAAACCAAATTGAATATAAAATATTATAAAGTGTAAGTTTTAATTTTAACTGTGATAAATTTTCATATGAAGTACTAAAATAGCACGGCGAAATTTAGTTCTCTTATTTCATAAATATTTTACAGTTTATTCCCCTTTTTTGCCATATTGTACATAGCTTTTTCTGCCAAATTAACCATTTTTAATTCCATATCGGCCCTTTTTTTATTACGTTTTGATCTTTCTTAATTTCAAATAAACGGTTCTGCTTTTATGTGTAGAGATTAGTGACCGTTAATAGATAATTATTCAGATATCGTGAGATGCGGTCTGGTGTTTTTTTCACGATTTTCTTTATCGTGCCAACGTTTCGATCTTTTATTGAGCCCTGAAGACGATCTCAATAAAAGATCGAAACGTTGACACGATAAAGAAAATGTTTTTCTGATACCTACGTCACACCAGACCGCATCTCACGATATCTGAATAATTAATAAGGTTCTGCTTTTAGTTTTTAAAACAGTTTATTTTATATTTAAAAACTTCTCTTTATATGTTTTATAAATATTTAGGATTTTCCTTTTGGATTTGCATCTCCTAAGTTTTTTTATTGCTGTACAGAAAGGTGTATTTTGAAATTAAAAATCATTAATTGAAATTAAGAGTTTTAAAATTAAAAACAGATAATTTGCCGACAAAAGCTATAATAGCACGAACAACATAGGGACATTTTTTGTAGATTTTTTAAAAGTTTGCACCTACGTCCCATATCTTTAACTGCCTTTACGCGTCTTCTATTTTTTTCACTTTAATCCAATTCCGAATATCTGATAAATAAACGCAGTTTGAATATATGACAAATAAAAATACAAGGGCAATATCTAAAAATATGTCGGTTTATAAATTTAATTGAATTGAAGGGAGTTTGAGTCTAATAACAAAAAGCATTTATTAATCTTAAATTAATATAATGTAAAACAAGTGGGTAAACATGTAGCTCTTATTAACCTTTGAAAATAACTAAGATTAATCGTGAGATATTTTTAGAACTTGTGGTAAAGTAAAAAACGTCACAGAGAAGCGACGTTATTGTTAAATAATTGAAAATTAGGCCAACCAAATTATAGAGTTTTAAGTTAATATCAAATGTAATCAAAGTACGAAAGTATACACCCTCTTAATTTACATTTTACGAGCTTAAGCTATTTTCGTAATGATCATATTGTTTGGTAGATTTTTTTTCTTTTTTTTGGGGGGGGGGATATTTTCCTTACCTTTTAAAAATATACCTGATTCTACAAGTTTCCCAAAATACTCTCGTCTTCTTTGAATTAATATTAAGGTATGCTGTAGGTATTAATTTCAGAAATTGTTTTTGATCGGGACAGCAATTTTATTGTATTTAATGGAAACGCTGATGATCCCCGTTAATTAGCCAAGCTGGAATGAATTTTATTTATTAACGAACCGCAAAACATCAAAAACCATCGCTTGTTTCATACGAAATGGTTGAAAAATGGAAAATTGTAAGAGGAAGAGAGAGATTGAGACTTGGAGCAGCTGATATTTCGCATCTCGCGATTTCGAAATAATAATCGATTAACGGTTACTAACGACAACAGATTAAATAGTTTAGATAATTTTTTTAAAATGTCACATCGGAAATTCAAAGCAGAACTTTGGTTAATTGGCAGAAAAATGCTATATACACCATGGCAAAAATTGGTAAATAAACTGTAAAGTTTGTATGGTATAAGAGAACCAAAAGTTGGCCAAGGTGTTTTTTCTTTTTCTGTGAGATTGAAAATAATGACACACATTCCTTTTACAGACAACTAGACTACTTGAAATGGGCTGAGGTGAGGTGAGTGTGGCAATTCACTTTTTGGAAAAGGGGTTTTCTACTCGCAGAAGTTTTAGCCAGCTATCTTTATTTCGATAAATAAATACTCATCATCAGGCAGAAGGTGCATACACGTCTCTAGATTTGAATTGTAGGAATGGCGTGTAAATCCATTCCTTGCCGCTGGTTTTTCGTGGTACCTAACTTTGGCTAGCGTTGGATTTACAAACCGTTCCTACAATTCACGTCTAGAAGCGGTTTTGCATCTCCTGCCTGGTGATGAGTATTTAATATTCGAAATCCGGATAGCTGCCTAAAACCTATGTGAATAAAATGATACCTCTGAAAAAAGGGAACAAGATTACTAGCTAATCTGTTTTGATTTTATCACGAAATCGGCAATTAATCGTGATCAACTTATAAATTGAGGTAGAAAGACCTGTTTTATTGGGGTTAACATAAATGGGATAGTTCATGTAATTATTTTTCTCATGGGCTGTATAGCAGCGAATCTCAGGATATCGGAGAATAAAGGAATTTATCAGAATTCAGACTATACACCAGCAAAACTTTTTTTTTAACGAAAGTTCGCAACATCAGAGGTCATATCAAACCTCAGGGTGCCGGTGTTTTTGAAAAAAATAAAACATTTCTAAGTATGTTAGGTTTGAACGCACGGTCCCTGGATTCGAACCCAGGACCTTTGCCTTACTATGATTAGACCCGTTTCAATGCCTGAACCGTTGCGGCCACCGACATCTCTTTTAAAAAATATTGATCATGGCATTTGATCTGTTTATATATTTTGGTTGTTTTCATTAAATGTGTATCAATCCTTCTCACTTTACAATAGTTATCTTATTATTTATCATATACCATAGACGAGGAACATAAATAATGAGATCAAGAATATAACAAATAACAAGATGAAAAATTAATCATAAAATCAAATGATTGAAAATAATATTATTTTAATAAATTTTGATTATACAAATTTTCAAGCTGATCATAGTTTCTTCTGCATCTTCTGCAGCCACATGGATCGGGAGCGCAGCTTCGTAGCCAACCGACCAACGGCACCGGCCGTTGAGCGACCTACCAACGGATGCGACTGACCTTGCGAGTTTATGTGACCCACGAACGGACCTAAGGTGCGGACGAAGAAAGTCGTAAGGAGGTCCGCACCCGAGGAAACGAAAACCGGCAGAGGCCGGAAATGGGTAAAATTTGTTCAGTTTGTCAGGAAAAAAAACCATCTAGTAACATAAACAAACGGATCAATTGAGAAAATAAATGATCTTGAAAGACTGTTTTTTAAAAATCTTTTCTTACAAAAAAGTCATTTCATTTATTAATTATAGTTAAAAGTAGCTGAGGAAAACTTCTGTACTAATGATTACATATTTAGAAACATTTAGCTGGGATAAAGGGAAAACAAAACCTTTCAAATAGTTTTACAGGAAATTACAGGAATCCTACAGCACTGACTACCCACCATTTTGAACACCGACAAAATTTCGACTTCGATAACATACAACATCACCACCATATCATACAAAAATATAACATATAACACAATCATCACATTCCTCAAATATTTCTACATAGTCTAATTCTTTCAACAATTTAGCTTTTCTTTCACTAATTATCCCCGTCTATATAATCCTAAAAGAATAATCATGACAAGAGGGCGTCGGTGGCCCAAGGTTCAGTCTTTGACACGGCGCTCATCACTGTAAGGTGAAGGTCCCGGGTTTGAATGCAGGGCCGCTGGATTCGAACCCGACTTACTTACAAATGGGCTTTTTTTTCAAAAACACCGGCACCCTGAGGGTTTATATGACCTCTGCTGTTGCGAACCCTCGTTAAAAAAAAGAAGAAGCCGACTCCTTATATAAAAAAAATGTTTTTCTATCCCGACTTTCGTCTTCACCAATTCAAAATCCAACATTTGCAAACGTAAAACATCAATATCTCACTGGCACTCTCAACACGACACATAATAATGACACAACTACACAGAAAACCATTACTTTGAATGAGTATAAATACTTTGATTGAATCTACAATTTCTAGCGTTGCGTAAATTCATTTTTTTCCGCATCCTACATGTATTTGTGAAATTTAAACAGTGTTTATTAATCCCTGGCCTGAAGATGATCTCAATAAAGGTCGAAACATTGGCACGATAAAGAAAATGTTTTTCCTAAAACCTACGTCACACCGGACCGCTTCGCACGATTTCCAGATAATCATAAATAATAAATATTATATTTGACGAAGAAAGCCAGAAATGTGTCGAGAAAATGGTTTATCACGAAGAGCCGATGGGTTGAGTTGAAAGAACGTGCAAATGCAATTCGTGAAAATACAGAACCATCAGTGATGCGCAGATATGTGTTAAATGGCAATCTAACATGCAAATAATAGAAGCACCTAGAGGTCAATATTGACATTTTTTACCGTGGAATATTGTCGTTGTTCGACGAAGTGGAAACAATCAGAGCATTGTAAACAAATTAATTACGGACAAATCCCAGCCTCCATATAGAGCAACGATTTTTCCCAGAATTTTTTTATCGACAATTTTGAGGACGGAATAAAATGCCGTTCGAGGGTGAAATGGGGTAGGTAATTAAAACGGTAAAATGATATTAGAGCTTTTGTCTGCGAGTGGGTATTTGTTTGACCCAAGTTAATGAGTTCTGGTCAAAATGACCCTTCCGCCACATTATCTCTAACCGTTTTCCCTTCTTATGCGGCTCAATTGACAAACCCTGCCCATTGGACTAAAACCCTTTAAATTAGTTTCTAGGTTGTAGTGATTATGAAATTCTCGGCCCGGGCTCGAACTTTCTCCAAGAATCCCGTGGATTGATTGCTTTTTGAAATTAAAATCCCCCCACCCCGGAGAGTAAAGCTGCCGAATTGTCTCGGCAGATATTATAGGAAGAAAGTTTTTTATTTTTCAACCTTTTTAATCCAAAACGATTATAATCGGAAAGCATTCCATCATTCAAGAAGGGTTAATAACTTTTGTAGCTTTAATTGAACCTCCAAGGTTGATATTACATTTAATAAAGCCGCCTATTAAAGCTACTATTATTTAGAATTAAAATAATTATGCTCTTCCTGCTTCCTCTAAAACCAATCAAATATACGTGTAGGGAAGAAGAATTTTTTTATATGTTCATATTTAATTAGTAATGAGTTTTCTTAAAATTGGTACTGTATACAATTCACAATTAAGTTATGTTAAAATCAGCTTTCAGTCAACATAAAACACCCCACAATTAAGCGGGGACCATACGTATCCGATGCACATCTGCCCGATGCGACGCAACGCTACCCTACTCTACTCTACGCGATCCCCACCGCCCAGATTTTCGACGGGTAGCATCAACATTACGGGAAACGAAACAGTAATCCGACACTGCTGACGTCTACTGATAAATAATACAAAACCCCTTCCCTTCCTATACGGTTATTATTGTAATTTTAATCATTCTCTGCTATAAGCCCCGTCTGAACAGTTGTAGCTCTAATAATAAAATTCATTCTAAAAAGTAATTTTTATTCGGAGTTCATTTAATTAAGTACAATCGAAAACAAAAGAACCGGACATTCATATTTTTATTCTAACTATATGTATTGTTGTAGTTAATTTAATTACAACGTACTTATTTGAATATAAACCAAATTAAGCGAGAACAAAAATTCATTAGTTTTTATTTTTAAAATGTGTAGATAGGTAGAAAATTGATCAAAACATCGGAATACCATTTTTTGAAATAATGATTTCAATTAAAAATTTATTACAAGGTTTTGCTCATAAAATTTAACTAACAATTTATTACACGGTTTGGCTCATAAAATTTAACTAACAACCTTTTTCATGGTTTTGCTCATAAAATTACTCCATTTTCTCGAGTAGCGTCAGAATAGGACATTTATATTTTTTTTAAGCTCATTTCAAATGAAGTATATTTATTACAACTTACTTATTTAAATGTAAACCAAATTAAACGAGATCAAAAATTCGTGAGTATTTATAAAAATTGTTTAATTATGATGGTTGTGCAGAAAATTTATCAAAACACCGGAATAATTTTATTTAAAACAATTAAGTTTAATAAACAATTTATTACATGGTTGTGCTCATAAAATTGAACTAACAATGTATTACATGGTTTTGCTCAAAATAGTGCATTAAGAACAAAAGTGGCGTTGCGATTGTGATACTGATTTGTGATACTCGCTGCGTGACCGTACGTGGCGGGCGCTTCATGTCGCATAAATGTACCCACCCTATGCATAGACATACAAACCGACGAGTTCAATGCGAACGTACCTAGCTGCTTTGATTAAAATAAGCTTGTTTAAAAACATTTCGGTTCACGAATTTAGTCTGGTAGCAATTTTGTTTGAAGAAGAAGAAGCTACGAAATTCTTTTGTGTGGAAGTAGGGCTAAAAAGATAGCTGTGTATTAAAAATAAATAAATAAGCAAATAAAACCAAGGATTTTACGTGTTCCACAATTAGCTAAGATGAAGACGATTTTATACCTTCGAAACAATTGGTTTAATTTTTCATCATTCATCCTCTACAGATTCAATTTAAAAATGAAAGTAGGCACTAAAACCACAGACTTAATATTCATATTATGCGTGCCAATGCTACAGACACGGTTGGGCGTGCTCAGACACGCGCCAGCACAGTTCAAATATTCTTTAAGACAATACTGGGCTGGCCCATGTCTGTACGTGCATTCAAATCAGAACTGGACACTCGTATTTTTTGTAGTTTATTTTAAACTATGTATACGTAATTTTGTCGTTATATTAATTACAGTATACTTATTTTTATATAAACCAGATTAAACGAGATCAAAAATTCATGAGTTTTTATTAAAAAAAATTATTTAATTATGATGGTCAGAAAATTTATCAAAACACCGGATTAATTTTATTTAAAACAATTAAACTTAAATACCAATTTATTACATGATTTTGCATTAAGAACAAAAGAGGCGTTGCGATTGTGATACAGGATGTGAGACTGTACGTGGAGTGCGCTTGACGTCGCATAGATGAGCACGCCCTACGGAAAAATGTGACAAGGCGTCGAGTAGGCGTTCGAATCCTGCTCATGACACTAAATTTTTCATTTCAACCAAAACCTTACATAAAAAGATTAATTGATTATTAATATCCATTAATGAAGCATTATGGTTGTTAGTGCAATTACAGAAAGAGATTAAAAAAAATGAACCGTGCAGTCAGTATGTTTGATTGTCAATAAAATGTGAATAAATTAGCAATAACTTCGAAATCATTGCCCGTCTAGAACCCTCTCAAACTTATACCACTCCGGCTCGTACTCCATTCGATTTATCAACCGAGAAATGCCGGAATTGGAAAAAGGCAGATAAAGTTAGCAATTTACAATTGTAGCGATTTGTTTGTGAAATATACTTCAGCACAGCTCAGTTTGGAGTGTTACTTTCATGCAATTTGGATTACAATGTTCGGAACGGAGGAAAGTGGTCTCAAGAGGAGGTAGAGAGTCTTTGAGGCGCAAGCTAACTTGATTTTCACAAAATCTCATAGATGTCTATCCACTCGAACTCTCGGACCGTTTATTTCTTTTTTATAATAAGCTGTATCATTTTTCCTCATTGATTTCTCTCAGGGAGGCACTACGAATTTTACCTTTCTAATTCAATCACGTCATTTTTATTGTACTTTGAATAAAATTTTATTGTAGTCAAAACAATACTGTGCGGTAGGTTGATTATTAACATTGGTCATAATTTAAAGCAGTATCATATTCGGAATTAGAAAGTGGCAAATGAAATCTCCTTAATGACAACACATCATTAATCTTCTAGCATTTGACTACATCACTTTCTTCATGTTATGGAATGGACATAAGGATTAACACCGATCATCGATGGGGCAATAAGCCGAAACGAAAGTGGCCCCTCAATGAATTCTGTGAATATTTGATATAGTTATAATAAAGTTTGACTTCGTAGGAAAATCTACTATCTTTTTCAAACAGTCAATTATCGTACACCAACTCGTATCGCAGCACATAAAGACTACTTTACAGAACGGTGAAGCTTCCTTCCCTTTGTTTAAGAAGCCCGATTTTAACTACGACTCCGGTTTAAATTTTGTGGAGGACATACTGCAAGTACGGTTTGATAGTGCAATAAAAATGCTAATCGTACAAAACTTGTACCACTTTGTTTCAAGTCTTGGGTTTTGTTTATTCTATCTCTCGCTCTCTCTCTCTCTCTCTCTCTCTCTCTCTCTCTCTCTCTCTCTCTCTCTCTCTTTATATATATATATATA
>CM077100.1:4522454-4547897 GCA_039619505.1 Cimex hemipterus
TAAGGAGTTAGTCGAGTGAAAATGTACAGACTATTCGCAAGCACGGCCGTCGGCCTTTTCGTCGCCGTCGCGTTCAACGTTCTCGTGCCGCAACCTGTGGCCGCAGTCTCGTGCGGGCAGAACAAGAGCCACAACGCTTTCTTCGGGCAAAGGCGACTTGGAGATGGGTAAGTACCAGGAAGGAGGAAGGACATGCCTCTCGGCCAACTTACACGAGCTTTTGTGCAGGTTGGTTTTCATGGATCACCCGAAAGTTAACTACAAACTGTTCAGAGTGGTCACGTACGACATCGACTACAAGATACCACCGACAAACCCCAATTACGTCATCACGTACATCGAAGCTCTCGACCAGTTCACGGACCACAACGGGGGCTGCGCCTTGCTCCAGAGCGGGGGAGTCGGATCCAACTTCGTCAAACTTCACCTCAAATCCCAAAGAAACTATGGCCTCGATTTTGTCGTTAGAGTTTATGCAGCAAAACGTTATTAAACTTGCACGTTATTAAATGGACCATTGTATAATAAATTTACTTCTTTTGATAAATTTTTAAAACACTATGCTAAGGTAAAAGTGCTCGAAATCCTTCTCACCGTATTTGGCACACATATACATGCAGCTGGATCGCCTGTGTGTCGTGGCCCTCTTAGATTCGGTAGTTTTGTCTGTCAGAAACGTTTCGACATGGGGTGTCGGGTGCGTTTGTCAAGCCACGAAAATGCTTCACACTTCTGATAGTGTTTTAACTATGAAAACACCTGTACAAATATCAAGAATAATTTTGCGTAATCGGTGAGAAATCTAGACAAAAATGATCGGAAACGATTGAGAAAAAATCAAATAATTTTGATATCCAATTGTATAGACTCTTCTTTGCATTGTGCATAAGTTAAAGATTTCATTATGTCATGATGCCCATATGTAAGGATTTAAAAGCACAGATGGGCCCGACCCAAACACGAAATAAGTTCCTCATTAAAATTAATAAAACTTTAATTTCAATGCACAATACAATTGCCAAATCAGATAAGAAAGTGGTTATGTTTATGATTACATATTAGCCAAGGAAGAATATTGTAGTATTATTATATTTATTTAGAGCCCGAAGTTGTCACATTGCCGCCTGATTTACGCCATGAAATGGTTACACCCTGCATCCTCTTGTTGGAGAGATAGACGAAGGTTTAGTGCAGAAATTTAATTATTTGTCACAGAAAGAGAACACACATAATAAAATATGAGTATTTTCAAACAATGTAAAATATACGGCGTCATCAAGGCGGAACATTTGATTCGCCACTTTCAAAAGATTATGTGAATCACTAATATCTCGTGTGATCTGTACCATTTTGTGAAAACAACTTTGAATTAGTTAATATCAAAAATAAAAATATGAGCAAGTTTTCCACAAAGCCCTGCAACTCATCATTGGAACAATTACTCTTAGCCCAATGTATTTTAAACAGAGTAAAGCAAAAATTAAGAACTTTTTAAGTTGAAGAGATAAAAAGATAAGTAGTGTTAATAGTAGCACTTAATAATTCATCGCATTTTATTTTAAAATACAACTCAAGATAACGATGGGACCGAAAATAAAACTCTTCAATTAAATTATTGCATAGCATTTCCTGGGATATTTGAAGTGTTTTTTTATAATATTATTTTGATAACTAATAGCCAATCTGAGGATTCAATGGAATTTTCATCTGCACGCATATTCTTGGACAAGTTCAGTTACGGAAAACTATTCCATAACAAACTGTTTTTCCATCATTCTCATAAATTTTTCTATTGCCTCCTTTTTTTACACTGGGAAACCCTGTCGAAAGTCACCACCCTGTTTTAGGGTTTTCTTCCACCACTGATCGCAGAACATCATCATTAAGAGAGGAAGGCCTTCCACGACCTTCTTCATCTTCAAGGCTGAAATCTCCCTCCCGAAATTTTTTAAACCACCTTTGCACAGTGCACTCATTAACACAACCCTCGCCCCAGACTTGGTTAATGTTTCTAGCCGTTTGGGCTCCGCTTCGGCCGAGTTTAAACTCGTAAAAGAAAATCGTACGAAATTCTCGCTTTGACATTATAAGGATGACTGAATTATTTCCAAGTAGCGGAATGCTACAGAGGTAAACAAACAATATCATTTGGAAGAGGATTAATAAGTGTTGACATTCATACAAATGAGTAATCCTGTAAACGTAAACAGAATATTTTATATAGATTTTTTTAAATGAAAACTTAAAATCCTGCATTATTTTCCGGACAACCCAATAGTTAACTGTCGTGTGAAAATGTTTCTTTGTTGGTTTCACACTAGGCAACTTGTGCAATCAACCTCTCTTCCGAAAGGAATAACACTACGATACTACAACCCGAGGAAGCAGGAGCACTTCTTGTGATTGCTCTTCTGCAGAAAGATTATCAAAACAAGGAGGAAACCCAGTAAAGAAAAGTGTGGATTTATCCGTTGTTATAAAATTGGGATACGGGCGCTTTCTCCCAAATACTTCCCTCTAAGCTTCGTTTTTTGAATTTTGTCCCTCTACTCCTCACGTCCATTACCACGGGACTGATATGATTGTCTTCAATGAACTGTTCCACATTGAAACTTGCAATTGCAACGCGTTCCATGATGAACTCAGTTGACTTAACTAGGCGAATGGTGGGAAGGGCGAATGCCAAGCCAGTGTCTTTTGAGTTGAATCACCCTGTGGTATGAGAACGTGAGCGGCATATGTGTCTGCTGGTCATCCGCCTGGGTGGACAAGTTGATTGCGTGTGAAGGGGTTGGGGCGATTCCCAAACATGTTGCCTCCTTGACACCTTAGACCTCTTTCAGGCGCGACGACTAGTTTATTCAACTGGTTGAACCGTGGGGTGTCAAGTAGTGTAACGTAACGGCGTTACCCGAATTCTTTATGTCTTGTCCGTCTATGTGGAGAACTGCCGCTAGTCCTGACCAAGCAATGATAGCAACTTTTTTGCCCGAATAACTCCAGAATTGTATCATTAGTATCGCATCGCTACCTCCAAGTTTGACAATATAGAACATACTTTCAGACCTACTCCTTTCTTCAGGTACGGCCAATTTAATTGTATTGAAAAATTTTGATAGATCTACATTAATTTTTGCATATATTTGTTCATAAATGATTTTATGATCACATCTTTGTAGACTTCCGTTAACCGAAATTTCTTTCGAGATGTTCTAAATAGACAGTTGCTACCGGCAGGTACTTCAATTTCAGTCGGGCTTAGCTCTGAGAAGGGCTGATTAAAACAGCTTAAGTTTAGCCCTGAAAAGGGTTGATTGAATTTGATTGGGGCATGTTGTCTGTTCACTCTCACTCTCTTCCTCTCTCTCCAAAAAAAGAGAGAGATGGAAGAGATCTTACGATAAAAATGTACCGTAATGTCGCGAATTGTAATCAGTTTTTTAGCGATTTTTTAAAAATTCGATTGGTCTTAAATAACTGTTTAATACTATGTAAAATAAATGATACTGACCCCGCAGAAAATCTTTCACAATTTTAATCCGGAAAAAAGAAAGAAGATAAATTTCGGTTTACAATAAGTACTAACAGCAATTATTCACAAATGTCAAATTAGGTTTATTTGGTAGGAAAAAATGTTTCACTTTCCAACGATGTAGAATATAACATAGTAGGTGTATTCAAGATCTTTGTGTTAACCCTGTTAACACTGTTAGGTCCTGTTAGATCGAAAAAAATGATGTCGAAGACTTGTAAGAATGGGCTAGTTAACACTGCTCGATCAACAGGCCAGGGCCAATGTTATATGTCAGGTCGAAGATGTTGTGACATTGCTATCCGTTAGGGCGTAGGTAACCAACATAGCAGCCAAGGATATAACAGCTGTCTTTTGTTTAGATGTATTTTTATTCTTAAATACGCATTAATTAAATCAGACCAATACCCTTCTTTTGTTAATTTCTGACCCGTAGTGAGGTCTGGAGGAAGGAGAGAATCTGAAGATTGCCCTCTCTCGATTAAGGACAAGCGACTTATTTTTAGGTCAAAGCACGTAGGGAAAGGTTGCTCCATACTCCATGTGCTAATTCAAGTGTGTAAGTCCTCGGCTGTACACAGGGAGTGTGCAGTACGGTGAGAATCGTGCTTGAGCATGGCAGCGTGTATCTTGGTCCTTTGTTTTGGGGAAAACGAGGTTGTTTTACTGTATATACTATTACTGCTAGTTTACCTAGAGCAAGTTAGGTATGTCGGCACGAATTAAATCGTGTCATTTGTTAGTACTTTAAGAGTGCATAGATAGCTTTTTGTATGAAAGAATTGATTCATTTTCTTTTTTTATTAACTTCTGGCATCTTACAATTTAATAAAAAGATAACAAAAACAAACAGCAAGACAAGGACAGTTAAGCTTTATTTTTGGTGCTACCAATCGCCACGGGCACCATTGCGGAAAAATTAACGTTTAACACGCTAAGAAAAGAAGGAGGCATTCACGATCTTACTGGACATTTTTCTATTTGAGGTAACACGAGTTAACATCTTACAAAAATCGTGAATACTCCTAGTTTCTTTACGTTTAAATAGAAAAAATAGAGAAGTGTAAAATTCTATTGAAACGTTGCGATTATCCTCTCTTATATTTTTTTCATTCCACTTAAAACCTTATAGGTCCTTCTCTCGCTCACACTTCTGTCAAAACTTTTTTAATATTTTAGAGAGATTTTATGACAATGCGACATCGGAAATCCTTGAAATGAACAATCAGGACGAAGAGGTAAATGCTAACTTTCAAAACGCCTCAAACATTTTATTTTATTTCTGCGGTTCTAGTTTATTTACAGAGGCTAGATTTGTATCATTCCGTGTAGTTTATTGAGTTCTGAAAGCCTGAAAAGTTTTCATATGTGTAGATGAAACAGTTTCAAAATTATGACCATATTTTTGATTTTCGATACGAAATTGGATAAAGCGTAAATGTTATCAAATTATTTTTCGAATGGGCGTAATTACAATAAGGCAAAATTTAATTTAAAATTTTTTTTTTCCACAAAACCTTGTAGTCAGGGTTTTTAGTGTGAAAAAAAGAACTTGGTTTCTTTAAAAGAAAATAAACATATTTTTTATTGTCACAAAATTTCTTATTCAGGGGTTTTCGGTGGTAAAAGAACGAATATCTATACTGTTTCTCGTTAAAAAATATTGTACCTTACTTGCTAAGTCGCTAGGTGACAACGAAAAATTATTATATGGCAGCTAGGCAATGGCATGAGCAACCTAGACACTGAAATACATGTTGTGTGATTTAGCACGTAACGTACAGTATGTTTTAACAAGAAACAATATGGATATTCGTTTTTTAACCCTCAAAAATCCCTGAATAAGAAATTTTATGTGAATAGAAAAATATGTTTATTTTTTTTATCAAATTTTGTCTTACTGCCTCTGTTTTTATTCATTTTTTTTAAATTTCTTAATGATGATAATTTCGAAAGACTCCACCCTTCCAGTGGAAATATTAGAACCATTTAACACCACATTAACTAAATATAATAGCTGAAAAAACAAGAGGGCGTCGGTGGCCGTAAGGTTCAGTCTTTGATACGGCGCTCATCACAGTAATTTAAAGGTCCCGGGTTCGAATCCAGCGGCCCTGCATCCGACATAATTACAAATGAGCTTTTTTTTCAAAAACACCGGCACCCTGAGGGTTTATATGGTCTCTGCTGTTGCGATAATTCTCATAAAAATAAAAAATAACAATAAAAAAGTGGTAAATAAATTAGAACCAGAAAAAGAAAATAACGTTTGAACAGTGTATTCATTCAGTTTCATTTTTCTAAACATTTTAATGTCATATCATAAAAATTTTGTTGACAAAGGCAGAAAGAAGTAACAGACTCTGTTTGTAACGTTTGTCACAACTTTGAATTTGGATAAAGAACAGAAGAGTGGAACAACAGGACACTGGAGAAAAAAATTACCAAGACTGATCTAGCTAAAAAAAATTTTGCTCATTGTTTACCATAAAAATTCAAATTTTAAGCCCTTAAAGGGCCATAAATCGTATCTGAATTGTATGAATTTATATATACCTAATTTCATTTAATGCAATCGTCCGTATGATTCTCTTATCGTTGATAGAAAACGATATATATATATACAGGGTGAATTGCTACTCGTGCTACAAACTTCTCCAGTAGATTCTTCACCCTAAAATGAACAAAAAAGTTCATATTGTCCATGGTCCGATTCTCAACCATTTCAGAGTAATTTCGCTTTTTATCGATTTTGAAAGATATCACGTCCTGGGGTCGGAAAATCGTGATATCTTTTAATCTAAACATTTCTCTGAAAATCTAATAGCACCGTTGAAATTCCCGTTAATTTTTCAATAAGAAGATGACGGTGGCAAAATGTTTGGGCTAATTTTTTGTGTTTTATTTCAGCCAGAACTACAAAAAGAGTGGAAAATTGTGTAAATCGGAAAGTGTATAAAGAAATCCAGAGTTTCTAATTTTAGTCTCAGAAGGCAGCAAATTTGAGGAACACTACCTGATTTAATAACGCTTCCAACGCACTCGTCATTTTCTTATTTAGTGGTTGTGAGACCAAGATGTTGATGACAAAAAGAGAAAAAATGGTGGTTCAAGGATTGCTAATGTTTGAGAGTTCAACTTTTTAGATTGGAAAAAACATAGAAACTCACCAATAATTTTTAAAATTCATTTATTTTTATTCATTTTAGTTTTTGTTCAAATTGAAAACCGTTCTCCGAAATACACAAACGTGCCCGTTTTCTCATACTTCCAACTGTCACACCAAAACTGAGAACACGTCTAAGTTTTTCAGCAGCGGTGAAGATCCTTGCTCTCAAATCGTCGACGTTTGTCACTTCAGTGCGATAGACTAGTTCCTTGAGATATCCCCAGACGAAGTAATCCATGGGGTTAAGATCAGGAGATGTTGGTGGCCATGGAACTGTCCCACCACGGCCGATCCATGTTTCGAATGTTCGATTCAAATACGCCTGAACTAATCTAGAGGAATGTGGAGGCGCACCATCGTGCTGAAAAATTATGTTTCGTCTCAATTGTAAAGGAAGGTCCTCCAGCAAGGTGGGCAGCATGTTTTGGATAAAATTTAAATAAATTGGGCCAGTTAATCTTTCCGGAAAATCTAAGTAGGGACCGATGAGGACATTTCCAATAACTCCCGCCCAAACATTGATTGAAAAACGTCTTTGGGTATGTTGCTGACGACTTGCATGTGGGTTTTGATGGGAGTATTGGTGCAGATTATGGGTGTTAAATACTCCGTCTCGGGTGAAATTTGATTCATCTGACCACAAAATTCGATGAAAGAAGTGATGTTCCTCAGTGTCAGATTGTACAAGCCAGCAACAAAATTCCTTCCTACGATAATTGTCACCAGTATGCAATACTTGAATCTTTTGAACGTGGTAGGGATATAGTTTTTCCTTTTTCAAAATTTCACCCACCTTGAACTGGGAGATCCTTCTTAAGCATTACATACTAAATGGGCATTAAATTAAATTAAAAAATTTCAATGGAATTATGATTTTGAGAGAAAAACAAAGTGAAAAAACTTTTTGTGATCCGACCCCAGGACGTGATATCTTTCAAAATCGATAAAAAGCGAAATTACTCTGAAATGGTTGAGAATCGGACCATGGACAATATGAACTTTTTTTGTTCATTTTAGGGTGAAGAATCTACTGGAGAAGTTTGTAGCACGAGTAGCAATTCACCCTGTATATATATATATATATATATATATATATATATATATTGTTTTTGAAAAAAAACGCCGATTTGTAAGTATGTCGGATGCAGGGCCGATGGATTCGAACCCGGGACCTTTACATTACAGTGATGAGCGCCGTGTCAACGCCTAAAACCGTTTCGGCCCCCGATGCCCCAAGTAATTTACCTATTCATGTACCTATTCAAATTTTAATACGCTGCGGAATATAATTGTGATTTCCTTCGTAAAAGCATTCCTTACATTCTACGTAATGAACCATGTGGGTATATTTAATTCAATTATTCGTTAAATGTGTGTAACAATGAACGTTTTCTACTTAGATTTTGAGTAAACGTCATGTGAAAAACTTCGATTTATCCCGAAGAAGGAAACAATAGTAAAAACGACAAGAAACATCGATTAGTATTTATTCTTCTTTTTTCCTTCGTGGTTGTTCGCTTATTTTAAGATCATTTTTAAGGGGTTTTTCGAAATAACATCTTTTATTATGTATTACCTATTTATTTATTATCTGTAGATTAATACGCATCCATTCAGTTTATTTGACTCGTTTATATTGTTGCTAGACAAAGCTGGCTTCATATTAGAGGCATTTCCAGGGGCATATTATAATTTTAGAAATTTTGAATAGGTCCGAACACAAAAGGGCTAAAGATCTGCCGCATAATCCCGTTCTTAGAAGCTTAAATAACTTTGTATTTACCAGGTTTTGTTAAATAAAGAAGAAATAATCCAGCTTTAATAAAAGGGCCGGATTTTTCTCCTCCGAGAGAAGGAATTGTAATTCCTTCCTAGATCCCTTATACAGAGGGATGGAAATAATTGAATAAATGATTTTTAACAATATATCTTGTTAATAACATCGATGCATACAACAAAGGGAGGGCCGCTACAAATTGCACTACTTCTGATAATCATTAAAAGTTTAACAGGTGGGTCGTCACCCTTTGTTAATGGTTCTCCACCCCTATCCTAGCCAACCTCACCTTGATAATATTATCCCTTAATAACCCCCACCCCCACCTCAATTCAAAGGTAGCCCTACAGCCGAAAATAGTTTACTTTAGGAAGTTCGAACAAGTTTGTATACACAATTTGTTAAAGATCTTTTATGGAGAAAAGGCACTTTGACAACCACGGCTTAAAAAATCATGAATGTACCCGTTAATGACCCGTCATTTCTAAAATTACAGAATTGAAAACTTGTCGATTGTAGGATTCATTGAAGGTAGCATAAATTGCACATCACCACTGCACTAACTGTTTTTAAAGACTTTCAAATCAGGACTCTGATAAATGGGGGGACGGGACATTTGGCGGGGAACCCATTAAGTCAGGGTGACTTTAAACAAAAAGAATACTCCCCCTATGGCTTTCTTTAAGCTTTCCGAAACCTCTTTGCGGCTCTTCTGACCTTGGGTACCCACCCTGGGAGCCATTGCCCATTATAGTGCACCTACGGTGACGACGGGTCGTACAGTGTGGTTTGAGGCCCGAGGCTCACCTCTCGTTCTCATCGACTGCCTCTTTTATCTCAATCCGAGCTCCTTCATCCTGTCCTGTGACCCCTCCCAACCATTAGTTGCAAGGGGTGTATCCGGGCACAAAATAACGGTGAAGTCCAGAGGGCGTGGCAACCTCGCCAAAGCACAAGCTGTACTCGAGTCGGCCCAGGGTGGGCACGGGCTGCGGGTGCCTTGGCAGAGTCACTCGAGGGCCAGTGCACTAGATCCTGTCTGAATAGACGGAGGATGGTGTATGGCTATCTGTACCACGAGGTGACTTAACAGTTCCAAAATCAGTCCAAGTCACACAGGGAATGGTTTCGTGGTGGTGCGTGGTGACGTCCCTGGCCGGAACTTACACCGAGGCTGTGTAGGCTGAGCTCGACAAGAGACCTTTGACCGTAGGCAGTGTCATCTAGGGGGTGGTTAGCAATTCCACCGTAAAAAAATAACCGCGGCAGGAGAGGATCCGGTAGTTTATACGCTAAGGACGCCTCCACACTCAGGGAGATAGAGTCGCTTTCTCTATCCTGGGAGTGCGCGAGAGAATAGGCTGATGTACTTCGGCCTGTTAGCTTTTTGCTTGCGGCATACGACCCATTCGGAGTGGACTTAGCAGAGTGTGTCGTCTATTTGTGACCTTCGTGAAGCTTGCGTATGGCCAGCGTTACTACCCTGGCCTCCCTCGAATGCGTGAGTAAGCGAATGAGAGCGGGTAGTGAATCGGTTGCTCTGACTCGGGTATGCTGTGCATTGTTGTGCGAATGCCCGGCGTGGTACCCTTGGGGAAGAGACAGATCGGACCACCGAGGCCTATAGCGTCCATCTAATGCGCATGGCAGGTTTAGGCTGTGCTCGATAAAAGACCTTTGACTGTAGGCTGTTCTAATCTGAGGGGTGGTTAGCAATTTCACTAAAAACAATAACTCGCGGCCGGGGAGGATCCGTTAGTTTCTACGCTGGGGAAGCTCTTACACTCAGGGGGATAGGGGCGCCTTCTCAATCTAGGTAGTACGAGGGAAAACAGGCTGATGTATTTCGGCCTGTTGGCTCATTGCGTGCGGCATACGACCCGATCACAATGCAGGCCCGACCGGTCGGAGTGGACAAACGGTGTGCGAGGTTGTCCTTGGCCCTTAGGGGCTGGGGCGGTAACCCTGGCTCCGTCGTATGCGGAGGTGCGTCAGCTCTTCTCTTGAGAAGCAAAACGTCCGATAAGGCCGATTAGACCGGGGGACGCTAAAGATCCTCTTGTCTTGTTGAAGATGAGTACTCGGGAACCTCTCCTGACGTTGCAACCCCTAACTATCTCATTTCCTTTTTTACTTACTGCTCAAATACCTCCGTGTAAGTATAGCCGCCTCGAAAGTTTAAAAATAATTCAGTTAAATAAGGAAAGAAGAAAATTCGTGTAGTAAAAAATTCCAGTAGGGACCTTACATTTTCCTTGTACTACATCCTGTTGTTACTAAAGTAGCTGCTAAAATTATAGGAACTAGTGAGTTAAAAGTTGTATTTTGAGTACTTGAGAGGTTGTTAGTGGCAAAAATGGAGTGCTCTATACTTTTGCTTTATTTTATATTATTTTTTGTGAGTGAACTTTAGACGGAGTTGGCTTAGCCTTTACGACCCCTTAAAGCCAGAAACTGGAGGTAGATACACCATTCAGCGTGGCTTAATTTTGTCTGTACATTATTCTGAAGCTAACAACTAAGAATCCTGGGTTGAGAGGTTTATCATTTTTCTTTTCTTTATGTTTTCTTTTTTCTAAAATATGACAAACAGGGTCATTCAGATAATGAATATCTTGCCTTTACCTATTGTTTTTTCTTAGCAAACATGGGGTTTTAATGTAGTCGTTTACCACTTTAAAGAAAGCCTTCTTATCCCGCGATTAGGTTTTTTGAGAAACGCTCTCAATTCAGTCGTTCCTTATCACTCGACTTAGGAAAGGAGAATGGGGGTTTGTTCCATTTGTCCGTTGCTTGTTAGCTGTGGCCTGCTCAGGCTTAAATAATTAGAAGCAATCTGTAAGAAAGCACAGCACGTGTCGACGGTTGAGCCGAAAAGGGTTTCAGGGCTCTTCCAGGATTAACTCCGGGCCTCGGGCGACCTCTCGCTTAAGCACAGCCACAGCCGGTTGCCCCCGATAGCACTTGTCTCATTTAACCATTGTCTTGGGAAATCATTACATCTAGTATGAATTCATAGGGGCACTTGAGCTTAATGTTCCAACTTTGGATCATTCATTTTAATAATGTTCCCCTCCATTGCAAAGGCCCTGTCGAACGTACATTGTACTTTCATATTCCCGGCACTGAGGAAAATTTCATTTCTACATGTTTAATTATCTTGTACATTTAGAACATTTTATAAATGTTAGGGCCGGGAGGTACGTAGTTTTTATGAATGGTTGAGGACGAATCTCTTAATTTCAGCTGTTTTGCATAAAAATGCAATCGATTACAATAGAATCTCCGCTACCTGTCACACAGGAATTGGCTCTCAAAAATTATAGTCAAGAATGAAACTACTACACGACGTAGAAAAAGGTGGGAAACTGAACATACTATAGAATTATTTAGAAATCGTAAGATGCGGTTTGGTGTGATGTACGTTTCAGAAAAATATTTTCTTTATCGTGCCGACGTTTCAATCTTTATTGAGATCATCTTCAGGGCCTGGGTTTTACAAACATTGTTTACATTTAGTAAATACATTTTGGATGTGGAAAAGTGATAAAAATTGAGTAATTGGATGATAAAAAATATATTTTGCCTTCACTTTTCCACACCCAAAATGTATTTGCTAAATGTAAACAATGTAAATCCCAAGCGCTGATGATCTCAATAAAGATCGAAACGTCGGCACGTTAAAGAAAATGTATTTCTCAAACCTACATCACACCAGCCGGACCTCACGATTTCTAAACGATTATCGATTAACTTAGATTAGAAATATACAAAACATCACAGATTTATCACTGTTGACGCCGGCGGGATAATCCCATGTTACGGGCTGTCACAATTTTAAATTGCCACGCTGCGGTTTTGATTGGTTTTACTGTACACGCGGGGCGATAAAGCCCTAAGAAAAGAAGGGGGCCGAATATAGGCCGTAAATTGGGGAAAGAGAGGTGACCTACAAAGAAAAGTTCCAGTCTCCGTGGATAAGTCCCTTTCCTTAATCTAGGCTATCTATAAATATTAGTGTGTAAAGAAAAAGTTTTATTTCAAAAAGGTTTAATTTCTTCATTTTTTATTTAAATATCATTAATATCATTTAATATTAATATAAGGATTTTGTTTTGGGCATTTTTGTTTCCAAATTAAGTCATTGTTATAATTTATTTAAAGTTCATTTATCTGACCTTCAAATTTTTTGTTCATTCATAATAGATCGTTTAAAATAAATTCAATTCTATAAAATAATTCCGATTTATTTTTTTATTTAATTACGTTATGTATACATTTATACATTGACAAGCGAAAAATTACATCCATTTGTAATATAAATTCATTTGTATTTATTTTAACATATTAATCATATTATCACATTTTTTTACGTTTGATAATTGAGGCTTGGTCTAAAAAAGTGAAAAAATGTAAACTGCTTAGGAAAAAATTTAAAATTTATATTTTTAAAAATAAAGACAGATAAAATTCGTTTGATTTTTTTTTAGATTTTTAATAACGTTTCAATATCACGTATTTCCTCCTCTTGCCTTAATTACATCTCGAAGACGCCTCGGCATGCTTTCTACCGTCTGGAACTGTCTCTTTGCTGGAGGTTAGCCCTTTCTTCACGAAGAGTCCTTTCAACATCGTTGAGTGTAACAGCAAGTGCTTTTTTTCGTCTTTTGATGTCATACCATAAATGTTCGATGGGGTTCAAGTCGGGACGGACTGGCTGGCCAGGCTATGACCAAGATGTTTATGGTGTTGAAGGTTTGTACTATGCTAGCGACATGTGGACGTTATGGCGTCCATTATCAATAGGAGTGCCACTGATTTCATCGAGGATAGGCAACGCATGATGTTGCAAAATTTTTGTCTACATAGCGAGTGGCCATCAAAGACCATCCTTTTTAACGTTAAAAAACTTTGACTAATATAGAAAAATATATACAAATCAAGTTATATTAGAAGATGGTCTGTGAGTAAGGAATACATTTTTGTTTTCAAATTAAATCCTTATTATAATTGGTTTAAAGTTCATACATCTAATTTTAATGTTATTTGTTCATTCATAATAAATCGTTTAAAATAAATTCAATTCTATCAAATAATTCCTTTTACCGTTTTTTTGACTGAAGCTTCCGTCATCTAGGTCATTTCAGCCCTCAACTAAGTTTATATTCTATTTACCCTTTCAAACACTGCATTCATAGAAATAAATACATTCATACGCATAAATACATCCATAGAGTACACTCATTCCGTTTGGTCAGTGTAGTACTTGATATTCCTCCACTATATACTTAAGCTAATCCTGATTGGGGTCGATGGGGTACTTTGATGAATATTCCGCCATTGACCCCGAACATTCACTTTTACGCTTTCGTTCGAGGGCCGATGATGATGTTATATTTCACCCTCTCCCTTGCCATTCACGCTAATAAATTCATGCACTCAGACAAAACATGTAGACACATAACACATATTATATACAATAAAAAAAATTAAAAAAACATTTTCCCCTAAAAGATGGAACAGGGGATCGTGAAATTTGCTGCAGCGCTCGAGTACCATCTTCACATTGGATTGCATGCCTAAACTCTCCCTGTAGGAGGCCAAGGCATAACATGCCTCTATTATGTGGGACACATCGAGCAACCTTTCTCTTTTCTTTTATTCAATTACGTTATGTCCGCTGGAGCATGACCAAATGGTAGAAGAGCGTTGTTAATAAAAAAATCAATTGTGAAAAAAAGTTAAAAAAAAAAATGTAAAGTTTAAAACAATAAGTCACAAAAAAAGAAACTAGTGAAACCCGTGGTTGTTTGGAATATGTTGAAAATCGGTAAATACTGAACGAATAAAGGTACGCACAATAAAAATGCTCCTAGGCAGGAAATCAGGAATTTTTCCGAAAGAGGTGTGAATGAACATGCAAATTTGGAAAAAAATGATGCGTTCCGATGAATTCATTATATTACCAGAAAAAGAAGTAAAACAGTTTTTGGCAGTAAATCCTAACGTCCAAAATAAAATTTCAAAAAAATACCGGGATAAATGAGCAACCTCTATAAAACCAGAATACTATGTGTTGTAAAGCGTGACAAAATTCATGTTACAAAAGGGAATCTAGAGAATCAAACGGATGTAGTAGGGAAGAAATTAGTTCTTATAAAATAGTTCATTAGGAATCGGTAACACCCGGGGGATCAGGAAGAAGAGCGACTCCCAAAAATTTGTATCATGAAAAAGAAATCAAAGGAAATTAAAGAAACAAGTAGTTCTAGCACAGAAAATGACGAAATTCAATTTGTACCTAAATTTTCTTCTTCACCCTCAGATAACGGAGATCAGGAAAATAAACAAAAATCAGTAACAAGAATTGAAGAAAAAATAATCCGGACGGAAAAATTACATAGTTCATTAAAAAACCGTATAAATAAAATGCCAAAATTAAATTATCCCGACTTTATTTTCAAATTTCTACGTGCGTTGCAGGCGCTTCTTAAGCTGGGCGCACACTAGGTCGGTGGTGCGGCAAGGCGCGGAATTGTGGAGGTCTGAACGCTGTGTACAAACCTCTCTCTGCCGCGTTGGTCAAATTTTCTCCCTACGTTTGACTACCGCTGTGGTTTAGTGTTGATTTTGCATTTCAAGGAGCCCCTTTGATTCCCCCTTGAAAACAAAAATTCAATAGTTTCTATTTTCAAAAAAAAAATTGTAGATAGGTAGAAAATTGATCAAAACACCGGTATACCTTTTTTTGACATAATAAATTTAATTAAAAATTTATTCACGGTTTTGGTTATAAAAATTAACTAACAATATGTTTCATGGTTTCGCTCATACAATTACATCGTTTTCGTCGAGTAGCGTCAGAACAGGACACTTACATTTTTTATAGCTTATTTCAAATGAAGTTTATGTAATTTTGTCGTTATATTAATTTCAATATACTTACTTTAATGTAAACCAAATTAAACGAGATAAAAATTCGTGAGTATTTATAAAAAATTATTTAATTATGATGGTTAGGCAGAAAATTTATCAAAGCACCGGAATAATTTTATTTAAAACAATTAAATTTCACAAACAATTTATTACATGGTTGTGCTCATAAAATTTAACTAACAATTTATTATAAGGTATTCCTCAAAATAGTGCATTAAAAACAGTGACTGTACGTGGCGTGCGCTTGTGGTCGCATGAATGCGCCACCCTACCAAACGAGACAAGGCGTCGGGTAGCGTCGCATAGCGTTGCATCGGGTTGGTTCCCCGCTTAACGTTGATTGGAGCGCTTTAGATTTAACAAAGAATTTATCACATGGTTTTGCTAAAAATAGTACATTAAGAACAAGAAGAATAGAACATATCAAATCTGTGATGTCTCCGTCTTATACGATAATACATTACATACATTATACGACTATGTGAAACAGTTTCGACATTAAAATTGTAAAGTATTTTGAGACGCTGTGTCCCGCCTAGAGTTTTGATCAGGTTGGATTGAGCGACATGGGCAAAGTGAAGTTGAATTGTGAAATTTTGTGTCGATATGCCTCCGTCGGCTGTAAGCTCTTGCCGAGTATCATCGGGCAAGCGGACGTTAATATGGTAATGCTCCTAATACGATTTACCATAGGAAAGCCATGCGGGTGATAGCTTATGTATCAGGGGTTACGAAGCTCTAATGAATGTAATGAAGTTAAAATGTGTTTTGCCGAAGGGATCCGGCCGAACTCGCCTCCGATCCGGTTATCAAACGTCCATTTGGCTGACGCAACGGCGGCTAACGACAGCACGAGTACCATGACCACGGCGCCGTGACGAGATCAATAAATGTTTACAAGTTCAATGCGATACTTAAATAAAAGGTCCGATGTGCGTCTGAACGTTCTCGCGGATGCTAAGCGAACCTTGATCCCCTAATAAGCCAAGTCGGCCAACCGAGATAAATAGATGTCTACATCGTAATTGGCAATCCTAGTGGCTAAGTGGCATATATATGCTAATGCCAGCGGAAGTACATTTCGTATTACAACATAGCTCATATTAAACATAACGCACACAGAAAAACAACCGTCCCTGTGATGAAGACCCAGAATAAATACATGTTCCCCAAAAGTAAATAAAATAACATTTGCTACGTCTAAAGTTTTAATTTCCATTTATAACGTTCTTTGAAAATAATAATTGTACAATAACTAAATGAGCTCGATGTAGGTTGATGCAATGGTAACTTCCCAGGAAAATTTTATGTGCTAAGATTTCTGGTAAATACTTCACCCCCAAGGCTTTTTCGTTTTGTAAAATGGTATTTCAGATTATGGGAAATTAATAGAAGTAACTTTAAGTAACGATGTAACGTGCGATGTGCCTTATCACATCAAACATGACAGCACTAGTTGATAAGAAGACCTAAGTATTGACCCCATGGAGGATCACTGGGAGAAACACTTTTACTCGGGTGCTGTGCCAGATTAAACGTACCCGTAATTAATGTAAAGACATAAAGAGAGTCGTCCATGTTAATTCGAAGGGATACCACGATGCAAACGTGACCTTGGATCCTTATCACATCCAACATGGCAGGGATTGTCAATAAAAAAAGTTAAGAGTTAGGACAAGGAAGATCAATGGGAAAAACGCCAAGACGTACTTTTCCTCTGGTGATATACAAGGCTAAAATTATTGATAGTTGATATGAAGACAGAACAATAAAAACCACGAAGAATAATCAAAAAGGAAACCGCGTTGCAATGTGGTCTTGGTGTCATATCACACTAAACATGACTCAGATTGTTTTATTTTCTTTTTTGTCCGGCTAACTGCTTCTGCCATAGCCGGCACCCCTGATGATCTTACTCACATTTTGAAAAATCTGTACTTTCTACTGATTCATTAGAATTCATACTAATTGGCTACTCTTCGGACCTTACGGTTTGCGTTGCATTTCTCTTTGTATCCCTCCACATGAGGTAAATTAAGGTATTTGACCATTTACAAACACACGTTCATAGTACACATTTATACTAATAAACCTAGTTTCCTAATATTACAACTAAAGTTGAGGTCGGTAAGATGGTTCTTACATACATAGAGAACATTAATGGACCGACTGTGAAACATAGAAATATTGTTTCAATTAACAGTGGAATGTGTTGTTTCGGTTGGGTTTTATCTTCAAAATCCTTTGTAATACTTCTGAAATATTTGAAACGATTTTAATCAGTTGTGGGGGGGGGGTACGTTCGCACGGCCACATTATGAAAGGTAGCCCGGCCGTTAAACCGTGCTTAATCCTCCGAGAAAAGAAGATTATATGGATTTTATCAATGAAATAACAAAAAAAAAGAGCAAGTCGCTACGTGTTTTAAGAAATATCGAGGATTAATCAATTAAAGAAGATTTACGCGGTTGGTATTAAAATTGTTTGCAGATCGTGTTCTTCCATTTATTTGTTTCAAACCCAGACCTCGATTAAACAGGAATAAGCCCGGGAAAAACTGTGGAGGAAATTTGTATTGATTTCTTTTCGCCATGGAAATGCGTACCTACGCTTCATAAAAAAAAATTGAGGAATTTATCCGACCAATGCTATAGAACCCGATGAGGCATTATTTACGACAGGATTCAGTAAGATATAATCTTTTTAGTCTGCAGTTATTTTGACCATTTCTAAAAGTTTAATAACATAAAGGATTACGCTATCGATCTTTGTATTTATTCTTCATGAGAAATTTATATTTACTCTTCCAGGTTATTTTTACTTCTTGCGTTATACTTCCAGCGTTGGGCAATTCACGTGGCATCAAAATTGGTATTTTTGTAGAATTAAAATAAGAAGGGGTTATTGAATTTTCAAAAACTTCGTATTATTACATGCAAGGATTGTTCAAATTAATTACAATTTTCGTTAATTAATCAATATTTGTTTCATGTTCATAATTGACCGTATAAATTATTCTTTTTTTCTAAGGTTTTTGGTCGAGATGAGAAATTAGTGTCACGAGCGGGATTCGAACTAAAGTAATACTAACTAAAGGAGTAATTAGCACTACCAGCTCCCCGTGGCTACTTCACACGTCACTGAGAATCGAACCCTGATTACATGACACTTGAAAATATGGCAAAACGTTTGAGGAGACCGGTGTCGCGATAGCACAAGTGATAGAGCAGCGGCGTATCGAGCGGAAATTCATGGGTTCGAATCCCACTCGTGACACTAAATTTTATCTCAACCAACAACCTTAGTTAAAATAATAATAAAGTGGGAAGTTTAAGGGCCGATAAACAGCTAACCAGTTTCTGCAAGGATTTGCGTGGTTCCTTGTTTTCATCCTCTTTCCATTTGAGCGTCTCGATCTGCTTATTGACTCTCTCTGGTTTCAAATATATACTAGAATGCTAGTCTGGTTTGTACCTCCGGTTGTCATCACCACAAACACACAGATCTCTGTTTGATTAAATTCACTCCCCCCCAGAGTACTCGATATTCCTCGAAACGTGGCTATAAACAACCCCTTCCTATCACGCTAATACATTACTTTTACTCTACAGACATCAAACACTCAACCCAGAGTATTCGATATTCCTCGGGGGCGGGGTTATACTCAAACCCTTTCTTTCGCTCTAATAAATTACTTAGGTATAATAGGTACTATAGATTGTACTAATACTACTAATAGTATGGTAACACTAAAATTTGAAAAATTGAAGTTTAAAAACATCTTTTTATTATAAAAAATAAATGTTAGAAATATAAATTCATTTCTGACACCAAGGTTTACATGCGCATGGTTGATAAGAGGAATTCATGGCCTCTCCCCGTTACTTAACCCAAAAACGACCTTCCGACTTCCTACCATCCCATCAGTTCACTTCAATCCTTGGTAAATCCCTGGACAAACTTTGAAGAGCAAATCCTAATAATTTACAGCTTCGTCTACTCGTCTTACAAACTTTGCCGGTAGGTGCTGCATTCAAAATGGAACCTTATTAAGGAAAAGGTCCTTATTAACTGTAGTCCGAATCCGAGCAGTTTCCTAGTTATTTCACTTTTTCTGATTTTTTAAGATTTCATAGACTTGCTTCAAATAAACAATGATAACTTAAAAAATTTTTTTTTTAAATTTCCATCTTACCAATCCGTCAGCCATGGTGTGTTTCTTTCCTCCATCAATTTCTTCACTATTGAAACAGTAAAAAAAGAAAATGTTCCACAAAAGGGGTATTAAATACAGTACGTTTTCTGAAATTTGCTGGTCTTTGTTTGGAAATAGTAGTTTAGAGTCACCATAGTAAACTATTCAACTTTAAAAAAAATATTAATTACTTATTATTAATTATAAATTTAACATAGTTTTCAATATCAGCAGATTTGTCCAACACCTTTTAGTTTTGGAGTGATCATTGCTCATTTGAAGTAAGGGGGTGCAATCTTAAAAAATCAGTAAAAGTGGAATAACTCTGAAACTGATGAAATTCGGACCATAATTAATTAGAACGGTTTTGTTCCATTTTGAATGTAGAATCTACTAGCAAAGTTAGTAACTTTAGTAGCCGAAAACACTGCATACTTACGAACCATTAATTTAGATGTAGGAAAAACCATTCTATTGTTACGTTCTGGACATCATCGCACCCTCCCTTGGGATGAATGCAGTTCGGTTATATTCCTCGATATGAAAAAAGGCGGATAGCGTATCATCTACAGACTTTTCATCCTTAAGCGGCCCATACACGCTCAATATTATTGCACAATATTTATGTTTGTGCAATATAGTTGATCGTGTGTAGTCGAGATTGAAAGGTTGTGCAATATATTGTGCTAAATTCAAATCCATGAAAATATATTGTGCAAACTGTAAAAGTTTGTGCCGTCTGTAGGCAATATTGCGCAATATCCCATCAGTCAGTATCAACACGTGGTAGAGTACGCGTCGTCATGGCTGCCAAGGATTTCATTTTCGATCAGTTCATAGAATATTTCGCCGTTCATCCGTAAAAAGTTGCGAAAGTCATCTGGTTCAGACACTCTCAGTCCATTAAGTAATTTTTCGTGGGTGTACTTTTCCCTATCAATTAACCACTGTTTGGTCCATTTTCTGCCTTTTTGCAAGCTCTTCTTTTTCGCACTGGCACCCACAGCGATAATCACACAACACACATCACTATCATTCAACATGACTTCACTACATGAAATTCTGATTGGAACTAATTGCACAATATATTGTACGTCTATGCTCGCGATTGTGCAATATATTGCACAAACAATAGTATTGCCTGCATACGATACAATTTATTGCACAAATCAAAATATTACGCAATAATATTGAGCAGTGTAGGGCCTCCGTCAAAATATTGTGCAACCCACATTGTGCAATAATATTGAGCGTGTATGGACCCCTTTAGCCGCTACCAAGGCCTTTACACTTTACAATAAGGGTCTGTTCACTCACACGGCGTCACAGATGTCCATCAGGGTAGCGTATTGAGCCCGTTACTGTATTCATTATACATTACTGATATACCTTCCCATTGCCCTTCTACACCAATGACTTACAGGTAATATTCCATACACGCCTATATTCCACTGAACAATGGTTAAAAAATGCCGAATTAAACACAACACAAATTCCCAAAACATAACCTTCATCCTCTGCAACCTCTCTACCTACAATCTATTAAAACCTGACCCCTTTCCGACCGAAAACGTCATCCGCTACTTTGGGCTGTACATGCGACTGACCTGGAATCCCCACATTACGAATTAAAAGAACAGAACTAAACCGACCATACTTAAAATTCTATTAAACAAATATATAATCCCTCCTTTTCTTTAATTGTAAGTGGTAGAGTTCAACGCTGCTTGTATGTCTGAGAATATACATACCTATGAGCAGATGTCAATATTTCACGACGTTATCCTATATGTCAAAATGAACTAAAAAGCCAATATTGTCAGTTGTATTATAGATATTCCGAAATTTATCACATCTATCAAAGTGTTAATCCTACTGTAAATTTTAGTATACAGTTAGAAATACTATTGAAAACTGTATGAGATGCATTTTTTATGGTAACTTTATGCAAACTAAATACGAAATAACTCAAAAGATAAACTTTTACGAGTTTCCGGTTCTTGTCTAAAGTTGAGTAAGATATTCTTCGTTCTGTGAATACTTAAAAACATGGTGCTTAGAGAAACGTTTTCTCTACTAATGAGCTGTAAATATATATACTTAAATTCTCCAATATCAGTAGTCACTAATTAAAATTAACGTTTAATTGCTAAAAATTTAATTTTTTAGTCAAAACTGTTCAAAATAATTAGATCAGATTTTGAAACTTCTCTTAAAAAAAGGTGAATGTTATACAAAGTAAACAAAGTCGTTTTTGTACAAAATTGAATGCAAGAAAAAACAACTTAAGAGCAGTACAATTTGATCAATTTATTTTTTACGAGGGTTCCGGGGGGTGTTTTTGAAAAAAAGCTCATTTGTATGTCGGTTCGAATGCAGGGCCGCTGGATTCGAACCCAGTATCTTTACCTTACAGTGATGAGCGCTGGTTAATGGTTGCTTAAACCGTTGCGGCCACCGATGCCCCTTTTACTTTTTCTTACGATCAGTTTTGTGCTAAAGAGTAATTTTGTTTACTTTTACTTCTAATACTTCCATTATTTATTAATAAAAGTTTCAAAATCGTAATGACTATTTGTTCTAACCGGTCGTAAGCGATAAATGGCAACTTTTTTATAGGGCCATATTTGTTGTCATTGTCATTATATTTAGAAATGTATAGAGATTAGTGACCGTTAATCGATAATTATTCCGATATCGTGAGATGCGGTCTGGTGTGACGTGGGTTTCAGAAAAACATTTTCTTTATAGTGCCAACGTTTCGATCTTTATTGAGATTATCTTCAGGGTTCAATAAAGATCAAAACGTTGGCACGATAAAGAAAATATTTTTCTGAAACCTACATCACACCAGACCGCATCTCATGATATCTTAATAATTATATTTAGACCTAAGAATATCTCCTAAAATTTGTTGTTTGTTTCCTGCATTTCCTTGGATGATATTACAGTAGTAGTAGACATTTCTACTTGCCGTGAATCAGATATTTAATGAGATACAGGTGCTTCATAGAAAAAAATGTTAAAGGTTAAGTGATCTAAAAGTTAAATGTCTCAAAAACAATTGAGATTCAGACTTTGGACATTAGGGACTTAAAAACTACCTACCGCAGTTTGGTCCTTTTTATCGGACATCCTGTTGTACATGTGCACATTTTAATCCTTTTATAAATATTCCTTGTGCACAGTTTTATCGCGTGTATCTCCGATAGGAAAATCGATCGATCGATTGATTGGTATGTGAGGTTAGAGTTGGACGCATGGTTCAAAGTTACTTCCGTGATCTGATGAAAATATGCGAGCGTTTTCATACGCAATTAATCCTCGTTTGCTTAGTGAGTATGAAACGAGTTGTAAATTCCAGTATAGAAAATTTTGATGTTTGTTGTTCGGCTTCTAGTAATCGTAGGGAAAAAAACTTGCATCTCCTCAATCGTTACACGTTGAAATCATTAAACGGCTGTGAAACTTGCGAGACGGGGGCGGTGAGTAAAGTACCCAAAATTGGAGGGCTGTTAGTAAAGTTTGACTAGGAAATTTGACTTTTTTTTTCATCTCAGATATTCAACGGTAGGCTCAACAATAACTAATAATGTCCGTTGCGCCCCTGCTAAAAGGGGAGTCTCGATAAAATTATAATTATGCCCGCGTGAAAAGACGGAAACTCGTTTACTAGATTTTCCATCCGAAGAAGCACGTACATTTCAACGAGCACCTGAATTAGCCGGATCCGAAAAGCAAAGCAAAAAAAAAAAATAAAAATAAAAATACGATCAGCTTTCCAGACTTTGGCAAATTAAGCCGAGACTTTTTGAATATTTTAGATTTTTAACATACCAACGATAAAAGGACGTAGTAGGAAATAAACACACACACACACACATACAACTAATACTGATTTATGTAGCTCCGTTTAAGGAAAATACTACTACTGAAAAATTTAATAAAAATTAACAGAAAAAAGTTCTATAGATGCTCTGCATATAATAAAAAGAACAAATTGTTGGGAAGCTGCAGTTGTGGTAGGTACATATAGAAAATAAGTGGTAGTCGGTCATACAGGACCGTCGCCACTAACATTTAAAAGTTTCATGTATCAATATTACCAATTACAATTTCACGGGTTGTCCAGGGATTCGAATCAAAATCTATATCGTGATATCTTGGTAAATATTAGTCGGACGCCCAACCTATACTAAATATACTAGAAGGATTAGTGTGACACCGATTTTGCTTGGGTGCCTTTCTTCTGGCACTCGGGCTTGCTTGCGATTTTGTCGAGTACGTCAGGGAACTGAACTCTCACCTTATAAGCATTAGAGCGGGTGTTTCTCAGGGAAACATACTTGGCCCATTTCTATTTTCAATATACACTGCATATACCCCTACATATGTTAACACAGACATTCTCTGGCGATGCATTGATTCCTCACGTAATTTGTACCCTTCAATTAACACTCAACACCCGAAAGAATTAACAGTATAGTTTACAAAGTGGAAAATGAAAATAAACTTAACAAAAACCTAACAGATAAAGTTTTCCTTTCGTAAAAATATCTGTCCTGCAGTGCGTATAAATGGAATCCCATCGCCTACCACTGACCTAGTGCATTATCTTGGACTTTTCAAGGATAAACGACTTGGAATCCCCTCACAAGACTGAAAAGATAGCGACCAAACTGAGTGTAAGGTTATTATGTTTTGTCTTACACGTAAAATTAAATGTGTAGAGATTAGTGACCGTTAACGGATAATTATTCAGATATCGTGAGATGCGGTCTGACCGTGATATCTGAATAACTTAAAATTAAAGTTGGAGAAAATACCGAAACTTGTTTGACGGAGAATACGCTGTCTGGGATGAACTATGACGATCAAATTACCGAATCACAACTTTAATTATTCCCCCGACCGGTTTGCTGCTCTATCTCACATCTTTTATTACCTCTATGTTTAATGTTTAACTCTTGCACACGTGATTAAATAAAATTCATCTAAGGCAATTAAAATACATATTCATGCTATTAGAAAGATTATCTAATCTATGTTTGGCAGGACTCAGGAGTTCTTGATACACCGCTGAGACCCCGCTCTGGGTTAAAATTACATTTAACCTGAACCTACTGCTGGGAGAACGTCAAGGCGTTATTCAGCTTGACGCCCTCTCTTAATTAACGCCAATAAATACATTCACACAGACTGAAAGTCACTCATTCAATATCTTAAGTTAGCCTAATTTATTCTAGGGGTTTGTCAATACTCCAATGTTCCACACATACCGTGGGGACCGATTCACCCAAAAAATACATTCATACAATCAGGTAGCTTCCAGGTTTTTGATATTATGCCAGTTACTATCCCCCTACAACACTGCAAAAATATATACAATTAAATTTTTGGTATGTATGTAGGTGAGAGAAAGAGAAAGAGAGAGAAAGAGAGGAGGGGGAGAGAGAGAGTGAGAATGAGAGGAAGAGAGGGTGAAAAATAGAGAGAGACAGAGAGCGAGAGAAAAATGTTAAAAGAGTGAAAAGAGATTCGATTCTTCTTATGTTTTCAGAGGAGGTTCACATAAGGAGAAGGAGAGAAGGAAAAAATGGAAGAAACAGAAGAATAATAATGAGGACAAGGAGGCGAATGAGTGATGGCAAAAAGAAGTACAAAAATAGAAGAAAGTGAGAGAAAGAAGAAGCATTTTTTTAATGCAAAGATTTTGTACTTTTTCTTGAAGTGTTAATATATTTCTTTTAGCCGTGAACTGCCGAGATGACTCAAGTCAATTAAGAGATTCAACAAAAGATTTCATTTTTCGCAAAACGTTTTAGTAGAAAAAT
>CM077100.1:4547907-4558664 GCA_039619505.1 Cimex hemipterus
AAGAAGAAAGACGAGGCGAATGAGAGATGGCAAAAAGAAGTACAAAATTGAAGAAAGTGAGAGAAAGAAGAAGCTTTTTTTAATGCAAAGCTTTTGTACTTTTTCTTAAACTTATGACATACTTCTTTTAGACATGATCTGCCGAGAAGACTGAAGTCAATTAAGAAATGCAACAAAAAATTTCACTTTTATCAAAGTAATATGATTAATAAATTATTAAATGACTTAAGCAGTTAAATAATTTATTATAACACTATGTCAATCACATATTCATTACAGCAAATTAGTATGATAAATAAATCATTAAATAATTAACAGTTAAATCATTAAATAAATAGTTATGACAATATATTCTCAACGTGGCCATTACAATAACAAAAAATACGAACAACGAATAATTAAATTCTATTATTAAATTATTTTAACGCTTGCTTAACCAATTGAAATGGGGGTGTACCAATATATCCCATTTAGGTATGCCAAATATTCCTGGTAGTTCAGTTTTGTCTTGAACGAACCATTTTAACCTGCACTGTTTTAGTGTTGGGCATGCCCCACGTAGGGATCTGTATTTCCTCTCGTATGTTAAATAAAGGAATCCATATTCCATCAAGAATTCGCTCAAATTATGTATATTATTTCGGGCTCCCTTTAATCGACCATATACGTTTGTATGCCTGAGTCATAGAATCCACTTTTATTTATTATACTTAAAAATGTTTGTTTATAATGTTTATGAAGTTTATTTAAAATATTTCTTGTAATAGATTAGCCGCACGTCACAGCTTAAGTGTGAAGCTTTTGAAAAAAAAATTTTCTTTTGATAGTTTGAACAAACGAAAAAATTCCCTTTGAAGCTTGAATGATGTCGAATCATAAAACGATTAATTAAATAATAAAACGTCCTAATTAGCAAAAGGTCGCGTTCTCATCGTTAAAGTCTACCATTTTCGACTTACTCTTAAGTTGAACGTTTATTTATTTTTTATTTTCTTACACTTCCTTTTCGCCGTTTCCCCAAGAGTGTTATGCGCCCTTTTTAGTTCATTTTCATTTTCTGCCGAGATAAAGAATCCTACGAAATCGTTCTCTTAACATTTTCCACGCGGTGCTTTTAAATTAAATTTCTGTCGCTGAAACAATTTATTGTTATCTAAAGCAATAAACCGTTTTCCAGGCTCGAATTTATGGTACAAGAAGAACAATAAACGAACGGAAATGAATAAACGCCCAGAGATAAATTCAGAAAAGGGGATTAAATGAATATAATTATTATAATTATTTTACCCTGTTTATATACAACTTATACTCTGTACAGTACTTTTCTTATCTCGTGAAATGAAATTATCTTCTTTCAAGACAGACCTCATAAAAATTGAAAACATGCCGCGGCTTCATGCTGTTTTACAATGATACCCACCTCTTAGACGCATTGTGACTAGAGATTTTTAGCTGTACATACTAATTATCTCTATACAATTGATATCAATCTTAAATATTACAATTTTTTGATAAAACAATCACGATTTGAATAAAAATAATACACTAATGTCTGGTGATTATTCGGAGATCGTGAGATGCGGTCTGTTGTGATGTAGGTTTCAAAAAAACATTTTCTTTATCGTGCCAACGTTTCAATCTTTATTGAGATCATCTTTAAGGATCAAAGTGTTTGTTTTCTGCATAATTGTGCCATGCCTGCCCCTGTATAATGTAAACAATGTTTATAAATCTCAGGCACCGAAGATGATCTCAATAAAGGTCGAAATATTGGCACGATAAAGAAAAGGTTTTTCGAGAACCTACGTCACATTAGAACGCATCTCGCCATCTCTGAATAATCACATTACACTAAGTTCCTTCGTCGAGATTTTGAAAATATCCTTGATCAGAGCTTTGAAACTGATATTGATAATTCAAAAGGTCTTGGTTAACGTATAGTTTCAGTACTGTAAGCTGATGTACATATTTGTTAACCTTGTGAATTTTTAATAACAATTCTAAAGCCATCATTGATTTCTTGAAAGCTTGACAAAGGGACTTAGTGTTTTCTTTTCTTGGAAACTCACTTTACCCCCCCCCCGGTTTTTAATGTTTTCATGCAAAATGAAATCCATACAAATATCATCGATTCGTTTGTCGCAAACTACGTTACAAAACAAAACCACAGCCGTTAGTTTTGTAATGGCGCGTGTATGTCGTTCGGCAACTGTAAACCAAATCATACCATCTTGTGACAAAAATTAGATTTATAATGTAATTTTTTTAATGCCAAAGAAAAACAGTATTTATATTTCAATTAATTAATCTTTATCTAAGGTATTGGTTGAGATAAAAAGACAGTGTCACGAGAGGGATTCGAACCCACGATCTTCGGCTCAATACGCCGCTTCTCTACCACTTGAGCTATCGTGAGTTCGACCCACTCGGTCACCAACTTCCCACCTCAACCCCATCTTTTGAATTTTCCCATTTTTCAAATGTCATGTAATCTATTTGTTGCCCAGAATCAAATAGTTGACACGACATTTTAAAAATTGCAAAAAGGAGGGCAAATGATGGAACTCGAGAACTCCTAACATGGCACTATGGGCTAAATGACTCGAGGAACTTTACTGGCATAAACCAATACGGTACGTGTAGAATATGCAAAGATACAGAGGAGACACCGACTTAGATAAACCGTGGTGTTACGCTATTCTTCCGCAGCTTTCTTGGGCTTTACTGAGCTGTGACCTAGCAGGAAACCCACATGCAAGACAAAAGGTCAATAATTTAAAATATACGGCCAACACCAACCTGTCTACTAATGAAGGTTGTAGGTCATCCTGTCTGAATACGCGTTGACAGAAAATTTGTCTTCTTTAAGAAAAACGTACTATGCCTTATGGACACTTAATCGCTTTACTGGCCCTGTCAACTCTCGTTGGTATGTCTCAAACGCATTTCGGCTTCACGCCATCTTTTGTAAAAAAAAATTGAATGAAGCGTAAACCAGCAAGAATAGACAAGAACAATATAAAAATTCTATATAGCTTTTTTTTCTTAAGAAAGAGTAAAAAAGTCAGAGCATTTTACAGCATAGTAAAATTGTGACCGAGTCTGAGGATACGCCAGGCTAGCACAACGTGAGAGTTATTTACATACCGTCAAAACGGCCGATAAAAATATCGTGCGAATTTTCTAATACTTTCTGTAGTAAGACTTCGAGTTAATAATTTCCCATCGTATGGTGGAAACTTTAAGAACACATAAAAATATAGAAAAATATTCGTTCCTAATACCGAGTGTTTCCACCTCTGGCACGAATCACGTACGATAAACTCCTCTGCATTCCTTAGAAAAGATTTCTGATAAAATCCATAGAAATTCTGTCTCATTCATCAAGAACAGCCGTTTCCAACTCTTCTAGAGTGTTAGGAGCTGGGTTTCGCCGACGAACTCGTCTCTTAAGTTGGTCTCAGATATGTTGGTTTGGGTACAAATTTGGACAACCAGCTGGCCACACCAAGCACTCAATTCCGACCTCATTCAAGAAGTCATCTACAATATGTGATCTATTGGTCCTGGCATTATCTTGCATTAACAACAACTCTCACAACGATGTGGGACGCAAATGCATTACAGGTTTTTGGATTATGTCTTGTAAGTACCTATGTGAAGTTAGAGAACTTCCTCGCACAGCAACCTATTCGATGCAGCCGTTAAAGAACACATCTGGCGGCCTTGCATTCGAACGCGACATACTTACAAATGGGCTTTTTTGAAAAACACCGGTACTCTGAGAGTTGATATGACCTCTGCTGTGCGAACCCCCAAAACTCTGATACCCGCATGTCATGGGGCGTACCTTTCATATGAGCGACTCTATAAAAAATTAAGCTCATGCGAAGCCAACTCCAATGTCCATGTTCCCCTGCGAATTGGAGCCTGGCCATAATTCTGAGCTGCGATAAGACGAGGTCCAAGACGCGGCCGCCGGGCCCGGATGTTATTTTCATTAAGCTTTCTTCTTATTGTCCTGAAGGGAATCGAAACATTTCGGAGTTGTCTTATCAGGTTTCTCATCCCATTTCTCGTAATGCTGCGGTTTCGTAAAGCCTGTTGACACTCACTCAAATCCATGACTGGAGGCATCGTAAAACCTTTCTGAATAAGAATAATTTCAAATGATACCGACGAAGGAAAGAATTAACTGAATGCGATCTTTTGACGTACCAGACTGGAAGGGCATAATTCTATTGCAAATGGGATTAAGCAGTACATAAGTAAAGAAAGGAAATAAAGCATTATTTACTGTTTATTTTGAATATGATAGCTCGTGATTACTTGTAACTAATGAAAAAAGATAACGGACTTAATTTAAAACTAATTACATGCAATAATAGGCCGGTATCTTTCCTACATACTCAATCTCAAGTGTAATTTACGTTATTAAAAAAATGTTTTGATTTTCCCAACTGGAAAGATAATTAATACAATTTCAAATGCTCTCACGGATGTCATACTTGATTATTGTTTGCATTACACACTTTTCTTGGAAATTAATTAAAAAGGGAAATATTTTATTGCATATTCATATATAATTCATCAAATATATTGCCAGAACTGTATTAGGTACCCTAGTCGATGCTACTACTCCAAAATACAATTTTACTAAAAGTATAAGGACTGATACAAGAACGGGAAGAATAGGCCAAAGAAACACCCTGAAGGCAAACAACAATTGGTATACTAACGGCACCAAAACCAACAAGGGCACAGAAGCTGGAGTCTTCCGGGTAACTACAAAGACCGAACTGACGGTAAACTTAGGTAAATATACAACAGTTTTCCAGGCTGAAATCATAGAGATGGAACACTGCGCCAGGTAAATAAAAAAGCTAGGAATACATTCCTAGAAGGTAGCCATCTTCTTTGACAGTCAGGCAGCACTTAGGACTCTCATGCAAGGCGAAGGCAAAATGTGTGTGAAATTGCACGGAGATCGCGACGGAAGTCTGTGACACTAATGACCTGATCCTATCATGAAGGTCCCCTGGGCCCTCGAGGCAAAGAGGAAACTAAAAGAAGGGGCCAACACCCGCTGGGTTCTGAACTTTACTTTGGCTTAGCATCCTGCTACAAAAGAGGATACATCTTAAAATGAGTCCAAACATGGTGGAACAATACCACGAGTATGAGGCACACCAATATAAGGACTATCCACAAAGCTTATAACAGAATTAATGGAAAGCAACCGCAACTGAACCAGGATTCTGATTGTTCTCCTAACAAGGCATAGCCACCAAAGAAAGCACATGCACCAGATAGGAATACCGTCAGATGAAATACTGCGCAGATACTGCCAGGAAGAGGAGGACATCGCAGAACATATTTTATGTTTCTGTGGACAAAGTGGAGATTCCTGCTACTAGGCAGGAAAAGCCTCATGCAAGATCCTACACTACGGAGCTCCTGGCAAAGCTATGGAGGCTGATTGACCTGAACCTGGCCAGTCAGTTATAGAAAACAGAGTAGAAGAATAGATCTATTCAGGTCGAGGTACAGAAGGCCTTGTGGCCGACTCTTTTATCCCTATTATCAGAACGCATTACACGATCTATTTTTGATCTGATTTTTCTACGATATTGAATTTTATTATTTTCACTTCATGAATAAATTAAGCGACAAAATAGGTACAATAATTAATAAATATTAATTACATGATAAAGTGTTCAAATGGAAATGTTACAAAATGTCAATTAAAAATGCTTTTCGACCAAATTGTGCATCCGGTATTTCAAAGCGATTGGTTCTAACTGAAAACCCCGACGCACCCCAATGATCAAACAAACAAACAATCCAATTATAGGCGAATAACTCCGGATTGAAAATGGCGAATGGTTTAGCCAGTTTTTGGTGCAATAAAATCCGATTGGACATGGTTCGCGTGGTATTTTCTTTAATAGTATTATTAACTAGCTCTCAGGAGAAAATTTTCCAGAAATTTTGTCGGTCAGTCAACAAAGGTGATGTACCTTTATCTTGGTTATTTTCAAACAGTCTGGTCCCTTATCTTCTCTATTTTGGGCACAAGTCAATCACTAAAGATGGCAAGAAACCGAAACGTGACTGTCTACAAGGGTGAAAACCACGAAGCTGCAAGTCAAGCATAGTCCGCCTGTTCACCTTGGTTCTCGGTTATTTGGTCATCATCAGAGAATTTTCAATATGCGTTATATAAAGAAAACTTAGAATCAAGTATACTTAGAATAATTATTCAGAGAATGACAGTTTCTGAGAGGCGATTATCCAGTTCCTTGGTCGCTCCTGATCATCCTGGTCCTCCTATTATCCCTGGGTTGTTCTATTAAGGGCGTTTCCGGTTTGCCCAAAATTGCTAGGATATGCTGACCAAAATGTAACAAAACGACGAAGCTGTACGTACAACCTTGTCCGCCTGTTCACGCGGTTTCTCGGTATTTCGACATCCTCAGGGAAATTTCAACAGGCAACGAACCAAGTAAATTGTTTACTTTTACTATTTGGTGGCGGGTTCCTGGTTAACGAATTTCTGGTCATTGTACGTTAGTCAGTTATCCATTTTAAAAAAATAGTTCCTAATAGTAAGTTGTTTTGGGTTGATCCGGATTTCGAGCCCTTTAGCTCATCATCAGGTTGAAGGACTTCTACAACCACGTCTATCGACATGAATCGCCAAAGTGAACACGCTGATTACCGACCCTAGAGACGTGGTTGTAGAAGTTCTTCAATCTGATGATGAGCTAAAAGGCTCGAAATCCGGATCAACCCAAAACAACTTACTGTGTGTATTAACTATCTTTTTAAAAAGGATTGAACACCACACTCACTCCATCATTTATCATTTCTATTAGTCAGTTAGTTGTCTAACATTTATGTGGTTTTCGTTGAGGGGCTGCAGCTCGGTCGTCTCTGTTTATCCTAATCCGCCTACTCTTCCTGTTTTGTTGTATAAGACACGTTTTGGCTTTTGTTCATACTGTTTTTTCTAGGTTTTTTTATAAACAGTCTATCCCAAGTTTTTATCGTATGGTCTTCCAATTTATCACGAGTATGAAATAATAATTACATCTTAATTTGAGATCGGTAAAAGATTGTTTATAATGAAAGTAAAAGTGTACTATAGTAGTAATCTAGAGCAGCCAGGGTCAGGAAAACATGGAGGAAATAAAACATCAGTTGACTAATAGGGAAAGCGAATTAAAAAAAAAAAAAAACAATTTTCAAAAGTATGAATGAAAGGAAAATTTTTACCAATGCTCAGGCAAAATTTGCGTTATCTCATCACATATATCTAGAGAGTCTAAAAACATTTCTTAATGTAAACATTGTTTGAATTCAAAATCTTGAAAAAACTGTACGATAAAAGCCAAATAGAGATAATACAAGAATAATATTACTTTTATTTTTGTCTTGCTTTTTACATAAGCGGAAAACGTGCATAAATAAACAGTTTATTGGTGTGTACACACAGTAAAACGAACAACGAATTTTTCACAATTTTTTGTCCTGTGTTTTGATTATGGTGTCAAGGAAGGGGGAAATGAATCAGCAATAAAATATGAAAAGTCAATTGGCAAATATGACCTTTTATTTTTAACTGGATTTTTTACTCAAGTTACTTTCAGTAATGGGTTGAAGGGGGAGGGCAGCCTGGAGTATTGAACGCGATTTAATGAAGCGAGTGGTTTAACAGCCATTAAAATTGGACAAATGGATCTGGATATAATGCTATCACGACGGCAGCTGATTTTCGTTATTTCCCATTTTCAATTTTATTTATAAAGGCAGACATTTAGGAAGGGGGTTGTTGTTTTTTATATTATCCAAATATTTCTAAATACGAAGGAATCTGCGGTAAGCTTAAGGCCGTTTACCGTATCGGAAAAGTTCTGTTACGGACTCTGAAATGCATTCTTCACGCTTTGGTTTGTCTTCAACTAACAGTCTATAAATGTGCCTACAAAATCTGCAGTGTCCAGTCAGGAGGTTTAGTGTTGCGTGAACAATATATTTTTTTAAACTTTTTGAAACAATTTTTTTGTGAAACTTGGCCAATTTACTGGTAGCCATCTCGCCCTCATATTGAGCTAGCTATAATTGCAATTCATTTTGAGTTTCATGTCGACCGGACGAGCTTTATGGTTCTTTCATTATAAAATGGACGTTAAAACAATTTTCATTATTAGTTTGACAGTTACCTATCGTCTTGGTTTGCCTCGCTGATTTTGTCAGTCAGACGCGTTATTTCGGTATTTCGCTTCCCTCACAGTTGAGTTTGGGTGATTTCTGTGGATTCCAGATTCATTTACGAAGTAGTGGATGATGGCGGGGGTCTGAGTCGGTATTAGTATTGTTTGTCGGCGTGTTTGCCGTGTTTTTTATGGGTCTAGTCAGTCTTTTTGATCGTCGGTCCTTTTTTCGCTTTAATTTGTCACATTTTGAACGGTGTCAAAGTTCAGACAACGTCAAACGCTGAGGGCTTCGGTGGCAGTATCGCTTCGCATCCATAGAATCATCCGTCTTTGTAGGTGCAGATTCTTGCAAGTAAAAAAGGAATAGCTGCAAGAAAGATCCTACGCTATGGAGCCGTTGTCCAGGCTATGGAAGTTGATTAACAACCTGAAGCTGGCCAATAATTTAAAAAAATATAGAAGTGCACAATAGATCTCACGACGAAGTGCAAAAGGCCTTGTGCTCACCTCTTTTCTTCCTATGCCTTAATTAAGAGGTCAAATAAATTTGAAATAGGTATGCGACGAGGACGCATATAGACGTACTTCAGAGGGTAAATTTAGCGTAACTGTACTAGAAAAATAGAAACAGAGAGCGCATTACCTCTCGACTGGTTCCCAGAGTAGATAGGTAGAGATAGATGTATTAATCGGAGTGTATACTCCGTTCTGTGCTTAAAGCACACCGATAAGTCCTAGTTTCTGAAAGAACTTGATTAGTAGGCACAGTTTCAGAGTTTGAATCCCTTCTACAGTTACGTTGTTCGTCCCGAAACACTTCGTCCTGTGGGCAAGTATAGCACCACATTTTGTTACTAGGCGTGTTGGTTTCTCCTCTGCTTCTTTGCAGAATCTGCATGTACCTAGTTGGGTTAGGCCAATCTTCTTCAGAAGTCCATTTACTGGGTCCTGTTAAGAATCCTGTTAGAATTCGCAGTTTTTTCCTGCCTCCTTTAATACATTCCACAGGCCATGTGCTACCTCTCTCACAATAGATCTACTCAGAACGAGGTGTTACTCGTTGTTCGGCCTCGCGCCATTTTCGGTGAGGAAAATGAGAATATGGTCCATCGATGTTGGTTCCGTAAGTGCACTTTTATTTATTTGTTGGTCGTTCATTGTTTTATTAAATTGTCTAATTTATAAACCCGGTTGTATCTACTTTATAAAGTACTTCGCTACTGCGCTTTCGCTTTATGCGGGTTTCTCCCTGTATCTGTATGGTCTGCTATGTTTCGGTTGATTTCTTCTAAATGCTGAGCTGTAGTTTGTTGTCAGTGCTGATAATCTTCATGTCCAGAAAAATTATATTCCCACAATCCTATAACCTACAGAAAACGGTTTATTTTCCCTAAAAAAACGTGGGAAATATAAGGTACATGGATTTATCGTTTTTATTGCTACTTGCACGTAAGATACGTTAAGCCTAGCAGCGTTTTAACACAATGTTAAAAAATTCCCTTGCTGCGTTTCGTTGATAATTTTCCTTTTTAATATATAAAATATGATATCGGGCATAGCAATTACTTCGAAAGTAATCGGTTTACGGAAAGCCATAAATGTTACGGTAGATAAGAAAAAATGGCTTTTCATTTTAGATCTTTTATTAAACTTACGATCTGTTTTGGAATTAATATTTTGTTCAGTGTAAGCCCAGTTTTACCGTTATCATCATCAATAGCTGGTTATTTAACGATTACGAAGCAAACAAGGAGAGGCTACGTTTCAATTTTTTTGTGATACTAGGTCAAAAATATTAGAGATGTTTACTATCTTCTTTGCCAATTGGCCCGAGAAGCCAAGAAAAATATGTTAAGCAATTTAAGTACTTTTTTAAATATAGAATATTTCCTTTGTTATGTATGGATTCCAATATTATTTATCAGTCGATTTTTTTAATGCCTACGATTAAAATGCTCAAAGGCCGTTAGATAAAAAAAAGGTTCAAAAGATGGCACCGAACAAAATCGTTTTTGATAAACTTAATTCAGATTCAATTTAAGCATATTCTAAAATAAATACTAATTTTGATTGCAGTTTAAAAAAAAGACATTTTTTGACTGGAGGGGTAATTTTCTTTCTGCGGTGTCCTGTTGTCCCAGTTAAAAAGTCGTAACTCCTCTAGATTTTATCAAAACTCAACGGTACGACAAACGTTACAAAGCTACATTATTCTACTCTCGGCTCATGTCAACAACTGGGTATTTTATGTCAAGAAAAATAAGAGTGAAATCAACATAAAATACATCAAACGGTTTATTTTATATCTACGGTTCGAAATTATTTACGGAGGACGGGTTTGTACCATTACGTGTAGGTTATAGGGTACTAATTTTTGAAAAAATTTCCAATGCATCGTCGTTTCAAAGTTATCATCCTTTTGTGATTTAGAAAAACTCTGTGGCATTTCAAAGGAGAAAAGTGAGAGGAAAAAATATTTTTTTTATTTTACAACAAAGATTGCAGAGAAGAAATATAAACTTGGTTTCTGGCAAAAAA